>PVJC01049299.1:0-12213 GCA_004026665.1 Murina feae | reverse complement strand
GCCCCTGGCAGACTGGGGCCATCATAGGACATCCACTGAGGGGTCCCAGACTGTGAGAGGGCACAGGCCGGGCTGAGGGACTCCCTCCACCCCGAGTGCACAAAGTTTTGTGCACCGGGCCCCAAGTATTAAGTATAAACTGTAATTGAAAAATAAAAGTTGAAACAAGATTATCCAATTTGTAAATCGGTCTTGAGCCAATATACCGATTGAAGCCTAAACGCCAGGCTCCAGGCACCCCTCCTGGCACCCAGCCTGCTGCTCCCCAGGGCGAGCTACTCTGCTGGCTTCCTGGGAGGTGCTTCCTTGCTCAGTACTTGGTGACTGAGTTGAAAACTCCAGTTGTTTCCATGGTGGAACAAGAGACCTCAAATCCCACCCACACAAACGTGCGTCCTGGCTGGTTGACTCAACGCTTGATGCTGATGGCTGGTCCTGCAGGCTTCGGGCGAGGTGCGCGGGGTCAGCCCATCTCTCCTTCGGTTTTCAGACCCGCCGCTTCCTCTTCCCCGCCGGCCAGGCCCGGAGTCTCCGCCCCGAGCGAGGCGGTGCCGGGCGCAGCGGGCCCAGTGCGGCCAAGTCCGTGGGGCCGCAGGACCCGCCTCCCCGCGGGATTGGAGGCCCGCGGCCCCGCCCGGCCCCGCGAGGGCAGCGGGGCGTGGACGCCCGGGGCCCGCGCTCCTCCTCCCGCTGCGGGTCCGGGCGCGCCCCAGGCCCGGGAGGAGCCGCCTGCGGAGGGAGACGCCGGCCGGAGAGGCCCTGCTGCCGCGGTTGGTCCCTTACTTTTTCCTAAGTGGAGTGAGAACCCGGCGCCCCCTTTCGCTCGCCTTTGCCCAGAGCGCCGGCGGGGAGCGGGGAGGGTCCCCTCCCGTCGGTCCGGGGAGAGCGAGAGGCGGGAGGGAGCTGGGCCGGCCGGCCTTCCCCGCGCGCCTGCCGCGCGCCCCACGCCCGGTCTTGGCGCGCGTTCCGGTTCTGGGTGCCGGTTTGCGCCCCGGAAGCTGGCGCTCAGCCTGTGCCACAGCCCGGGCAGGAGTCCAGAGGCAGGGCACCGGGCACCGGGCACCGGCCTGGGCGAGGCTGCGGGGCCGGGAGCTCGGGTCCGCCCAGGAGGTGCCTTCGGAGTGCGTGCCCCTCCGGCTCTGCAGTGGGCACGCTCGCTGCCTTCGTCCGCGTTGGGCTCAGGGAGAAGTTTTGGCCCGCAGCACGGCGGTCTTCGGAGACTTGAGGCCCTAAACCAGCGAGTATGGATGGACGCTAGCGAATAGAAGGACTGGTGCAGGGGGACCCCGCTAAACTTTTTCTGCTTTAGGCTTGTTCACCATCTCACTTCCCCGCTTCCCTGGGCTCCCGTTAGGAGGAGGACGGGCGAATAAAGATCCTGAAAGGGTTCAGCTGTGTTTCTTCGCGCTGCCTGAGACCTTGTTGCAAAAGATGGCAGGGCATTGGATGAGAGCAGCGGTTCTTAACATGGGGGTCCAAGGACCCTTTCACAGGGGTCATCTAAATACATCCTGCATATCAGATATTTACATTGCGATTCATAACAGTAGCAACATTACAGTTAGGAAGTAGCAGCGAAAATAATGTTATGGTTGGGGGTCACCACAACATGAGGAACTGTATTAAAGGGTCGCGGCATTAATCATCACAGTAAGTGAAGGACAGAAAACCTATTTAAAAAGGCACAGAAACGTTCTCATTCGGAAGATGGGAAGATGATACAACGGAACTTTAACTTTTTTTTCAGAAGCACTCAACACTTAAAAAGAATTATTTGAAAATATAGGATTGCAGTTACCTTCACGTTTAAAATGGGTTTCAGGTATATATATGCTGTAATTCCGGACCCTAAGAAATTTTCTCTTCCAGTGCAAAAGCTCTCATTGTGAAATTCACTAACCTGCGTTCAATTATAACTAATCGATGAAAGTTGTGTGACTGTGGAGTCTGTGCTTTTGTTGTTGCCAATACCATGTTAATCTCTCAGGCAGGGCAGTTTTCACTGTGGTGAAGTTGGGGAAGGGACAGGATATAGAAAAACCGAAAGGAGCTGAAAGAGGAGTGTGCAGGCCTGAAACTGCCCAGTGGCCTAGACTTCTGCTAAATTATAAATCCTTTTATAAATCATCAATCCATGAAAATCCCCAGCTTCTTTAGCAAATACTCTTGTGTCGTTTGCTGGATTTAGGCACGGTGTATGTTGCCATTTTCCCAATCCTTAGTTGTATTTCCTACTGACCCAAGACCTCATGTCAATGAAAGGAATATGTAAAGTTTATTCTCTCTTTTTCATCAGAAATTGTGAACTCAGTTTTTAAGGTGTTAATAGTATCACAGACCCCCCAAATGAATTTTGGGAATGTTGCGTTAAGTTAAACAGACTTGAATTTTGCGTTATTTTTGTTTGTTTTTTACCATCAGTACCTCGTAGATTTCAGAATTCTAATTTCTAGGAACCTGGGAAAGTGCCCCCTAGAAGACATTTTTGAGAAATGTGTATTAACTGGAATATTTTGTAGCCGCTGTTTTTATTTTTTAATCACTGACCTCTCACCTCTTCTGCCAGCAGAAGTGATGCCACCAAGAAGAAATGAGAAATACAGACTTCCCGCCCCACTTCCAGAAGGCAAGGTTCTGGATGATATGGGAGGAAAGCAGTGGGTGCTGGGCAAGATGATTGGTTCTGGAGGGTTTGGATTGATATATTTAGGTAAAGTATAACTGTCTATTACCACATGTTCTTATATATGTGACTGTAATGTTTTGAAATTGAAACTTTGAAATAAAATAGAATAAATGTGCTTTAGTAATATGAAGATAGTTGATGTGTAGTAGAACTTCTAGTTTCAAAACATGGCGGGTCTCAGTCCTTGTTCTTCTTTTTTTTTTTCCTTAAAGGGCTCTTAGAAGTCTTTTCAGAGCCTAATTACACAGGCTGCCAGACACAATGTTAATATTCTTTTTTGAGAGTGTGTTTTTCTGGGAACATTACTTTTTTTACAGCTGGGAAACCATATCTACATAAATACAAACACTTTCCATTTGTGAATCTGATTAATATTTAAGTAATATAAGGTCTAGTCATTTCTCAATTAGGCTCCAGTAGAGAATTGCCCTTTAATATCTCAAAGTATCTAATGTATGGAATTAATTTTCTCTCCTGTGCATCTAGAGTCTACTGGTTATGTGCTGTCTTTGGGATAATTGAGAAAATAGACTACGTTCTTTGGTGCATGGAGCCTTAGCTGAGTATACTTGTACACTATATTTAAAAATGTTTACACTAAATTTTAAAAGGCTCATGCAGGGCTACCTTAAACCTGTAGTTTAATGATTAGAGGATATCTATAACAAGAGTGGATTTAATGAATAAAATAAAAAAATTACCTTCAAGGATAAGTTTTCCTAAATGTATTGACTCATTACATCTATTTCTACAGGAGTTTAAGAAGTGGTAAAAGACCCCATTGCAGGAATCTTGGGTTCCTCATTAAATATTTCAAACTGTTGGGAGGGAAAGGACTATCCCTCTACCCTCCTAGGTTCAATAGCTGGGTTTATGAAGTGAATTGACAATAGGTAGATTAACAGGAAACAAGTGTGCACATTTATTCATTTTTAATGTTATGCACATAGAGATATTATAGAAAAAAAAAAGGCAACATCCCAAAAAGTGGTGAGGTATGAGCACTTATATACCAATAGAGGCCTGATGCATGACATTCATGCACTGGGGATGGGTGCCTCAGTCTGGTCTCCGCCCTCTCACAGTCCGGGACTCTTTGGGGGATGTCTGACTGCAGGGAGCAGGCCTACCTAAGCTGGCAGTCGGACATCCCCCGAGAGGTGCTTAGCGCTGCCATGGAGGTGGGAGAGGCTCCCGCCACTGCTGTGCTTGCCCATCATGAGCCCAGCTTCTGGCTGAGCGGCATTCCCCCTATGGGAGCGGCGTTCCCCCTATGGGAGCACACTGACCACCTGCATTGGGTTTATTCAAAAGGAAGCTCCTGCATTGAGCATCTGCCCCTTGGTTGGCAGTCCGCATCATAGCAACCAGTTGTTCTGCTGTTCAGTAGAATTGCCTATTAGCCTTTTATTATATAGGATCTCAATAGGAGAATACAAGAAGGGATAAGATGAATGGGCCCTTAGAAAAATAGATGGAGGAGATGACAGTGTGTACAGATATACATATACATGTGCACATACTACTTGTGTGGCGAAAAGGAATTCACTTGCTCAGGCATGTGATTTACCTCTTTTCAAATACAGAAACATCTTTGCTTCTTTCATAAGTGCATGCCATATTTTTGTTGCTCATTTTTTCTCATTGCGAAACAGTATTTGTTGTACCACAGTTTTCAAGGTTCTGTATGTTTGCAATACCTCCTACTATCTAAATTTTACTAGTAGAACCTGGATCCTGAAAATATTAGCAAGTGAACACCATTGAGGAAAGGCCATTAAAATAGGTTTAGCTGTTTGAGAAAAAGGCTCTACAAAGAAACTAAAATAAAACTGTGTCCCAAATGTTGTCATTGTTCCATCAAAAGTGGCACCCATGACTCATAGAATCAGCTCTTTAGTGAGATGCCATTAACAATAACTTCATTAAACTGGTTTGTAGTGATTATTTGCAAAGCTACCTAAGCAAATCCATTGAAAATTACCATATTTTCCGGCGCATAAGACAACCCCCAACTTTTGAGAAGATTTTCCTGGCTTAAAAAGTCCAGATGGAGACTGTATGCGGCACAAAAAGGAGCCGACCGGAGACAGTTATGGTCTCCGTCCGGCTCCATTGAAATGAATGGACTGTGGCCATTTTTGAGTTCCCCCCACCGTATGCGGTGACCGCAGATTTTCCAGTCCGGCTCGGAAGTTTCAGCACCCACCCTATAAGATGACACCCGGCATATAAGACGACCCCCGACTTTTGAGAAGATTTTCCTGGGTTAAAAAGTTGTCTTATATGCTAGAAAATACGGTATATCATGTTTTCGCATTTTACTGTGGTTCTTATCACTTCTTGTGTAAAAGTGAAGAAGCTGGTAATTTCAGATAGACTGTTTTAGCAGACACTTTATCAGCATTTACCTAAGGCTGAGGAGAAACTAGCCTCTATGTCTAACTCATTGTACATATACAGTGGTTCTCTAGTTTTGAGACCGATAGCTAAGACCTTTTAGTGATCAGCAAAGGGCAGAGAAGTTTGCTGTTTACTTTTGACTTGAAGAAATGATGTACCTGTAGCATTAATAGTAACACTTACAAGAGGCAAAAATTTGTATACAAGAACCAAGTCAAGGTTCTTTTTTATGTAAAGAGAGAGAAAAGGAAGAAAGGAAACTGGTTTAAAGGATGGGAAAACAATGCTGTTGATGTAGTATAAAATAAGTGGAAACGTTTCTAAGACTCAATGGAAGGAGAGAGAACTGGATATGAATTCTGCTCTCAGAGAATTGCACATGTAAGAGCGTGGGTTTTGATGTTCGGCAATCTGGGTTGAATTCTGACCTTACTATGCCACCTAAAAGCGGTGTGACTTTTTCCTAGTAACGAGTCTTTCTTTTTATTTTGTGTAATCGGGATAATATTGTGAGGATTGAAATAACATTTTTAAACCATTTAGAACTTGGTAAGCACATTTAATTTGCTCATTTAATTAGAATTTCCCATCCTCAGTGATAATTGAACTCACTCTAGGTTCAGTGTCTGGTGCCACAGGGGGTTGGGATGGTGACTAAGACATCTATTGGAGGGATTTTCCATTTACCCTGCCAAGGATTGTGATAGAGTTAGCTACTAATGTGGTATAACTAAGAACATAGGGAATGTTGGTGGAAGACCATGGCATTTTACGTACCAACCGTTAACTCTTTGTCCCCTTAGAGTTTATAGTAGTAGCCACCCTGACATAGTGGAAAGTTCTCCTTTAAGCTGTCTCGTTTGCTCCAGATGTGAAAAATAATGGGTTTCAGAAGTTAGTCAAAAATCCAGAAACCCAGAATCATAGGTAATAAGCTTCAGCTAAGTTCCTCTGAAGACTTGTATGAGGAAAAATGGAAATGATTTATCTGTGGGAGTTTCAGTTTTTGAAGTTGGGCATACTGGTGACTCTCCAGCAGCTTTAGAATATCAAGTACAGAGTAGAGGATGGTCAAGAGTTACTTGCCTGAGAGACTGAGACTGAGATCAGGGTATTTAACGCATACAAGCCAGTTTGCTTTATTCTTTTCCATAATTATAGATGTCACCCTTAATTCCAGCCTGTAATCTTAGGGCCACACGAAAGGCTGGGACAGGTTAAATAGCAGGATGTCACCTAAAATAATCTATGTATGCTTTATTGATAGTGAATCAATAGCACCTTTTATGAAGAATACATCACTAGAACGAAAATGAACTCTGGTGCAGCCTTACGACCGAGTCCTTTATGCATGGATAAGTGTTTAGATTTCATCTTAGTGACCATTATCACACTTTTTTGGCCATGCTCTCCAGTTAGCTCAATTTTGATCTTCAGAAACACAGAGGCAGGGGAGTTGGTAGGATACTAGGATTTTTAGAAATTATCAAAATTTAACCCACTTGTTTGATTGTTAAGGAAATATACTCTACTTATAAAGAAGTAGAAAAGGTTATACCAGTATGATTTTTTACTTATTTTACTTTTTAGTCAGCTGTAATGGGTTGATTTTTAAGGTATGTAGAATAATGTTCAGAAGAGCCTGTCACCAAAATGCAGTCATTGGAACACATATTGCCTCACTACACATTGCTGTATTAAATGTTATTCTGGCAGTGCTTTACAGATAAGGCTTTGAGATAATGCACTTTTATTTGACACAGTGCACCATTCTGATGCCACCACAACTGTTACTAGGACGTTTTGCAAACGATACTGACTGTGGAGGGGGGGAGGTGGACAGGAGAAGGAAATAAATAGGAAATGAGGATAACTTGTATGGAAATTACATGAGATAAATTAGTTCACAGATGAAGGTGTAGAGAGAGAAAAGGCGATACAAGTCCGAAAGAGGAAGTTATCACTTGGACCTTGTGGATTTGATATTGGTTGGGCCTGTACGGAAGAGGCCCTAACAGTTGTATTTTAATTTTGTATGTGCTATCACGGGCTATTCAATTGGAGTTTTTAAAGAGAGAGCACTATTTACCTATCAGTTCAGAAATCTAAGTATTTACAAAAGTTTGGCTTTGTATAAAAAAAAGGGAGCGTTCTTCTAAGGCTTAGCCTTTGCTTGTCTTTTTTATTTTTTTAAGTGTCTGGCCTTTTTAACATATTTATATTATGACTTTCATCTTCAACTTTCTTTTTGCTGTTCAACTCTTGCTTTGGGAAAGATTTACAGACTCTTTTGTTCTTCAGTGATTTACATATAATGTCTCTTCCACTGCAACTGTTACTAATTTGTCACCATTTACAATGGCTGAGGTTTTAGCATGTGAAACCTATTGCTATAGGGACCAGTCTTCTTCATGAGATGAGCTCACCTCTCTTGCCATAGAGTAGAAGACTTCTCAGCTTTTGAGAGAGTCATGCTTTCTTATGGATATGGACAGACTTTTGCTTCTGAAGTGTTTTTTAGGGTCTTCTCTTTAGATATAGAAGAAGAGGAAATTGTAGGAGGTGTGGTTCTTCTTTTAAGACATAGGCATGTCTGTGATTGTAAAATAAATGAAAAATGAAATTTCAGAGCTCTAAGTGGGAGAACTCATGGAAATGAGCTATTTGGATGATGACAGTGTGTCCACCCTTCACACTTAGCAAGGACATGTAGGTTTTCACGGGCTTTGTACTGTGCATGCACGTGGTTTCGTAATCATGCTTCTTCAGAATGCTTCCCCTTGTCACTCCATTCCATGAACTGGGTACACTTTACAGAAGCCTAAGTATTAGGGTATTTTAGGAGAGAAGGCAGACAACTCCAGCAGTTATTCCAAGACAGTTGAAGTTTTCCAGTGTTTTTAAAGGATGGCCTTCCATTAGCCAGATAGCCTTTTCTTTTCTAACATCTCCAATCACTTGAGGAAAAAGATGCCGCAGAAAGACATCCATCGAAGGCCAGAAACATCTACAGATGCAATGTGAACCCAAGCAATGAAGCATGTGGCCCTCCATTGGCATTGTATGATAACAGGAGGATCTTCTGGCAGAAGAGCTGACTTTTGCTGCGTTCTGCATGCCACCCCTCCAAACCCATCTTTGATTGGCACCTATGCCCTATTGAAACTGGCATCACACCTTCTAAATGGGCACAGTGCCAGGCTAGCAGATGGGGATGGGCAAAAGCCTGCCAGAAACCCAGTATGTGCATCAAGTTTAAGTATCAGGGGCCCAAACTTCCATCCAGGGATGTAAAAACGGCAGTCTGTTGAGAGCTTTTTGTGCTTAAGGTGAAAGGACATGCCATTTCTACTCTAACTTGGAGGTTGATTAATTTTGAAAGTCAAACAGGAGCCCCCGTGGCTGTGTCGGGCAAAATTCTATCTTTGGCGAATGAGAATTACTACTCCATGTAGGGAAGAGACAGTATCGTAATGAAGTTTCCGATGAGAGTTCCTCTCCTGCAAGTGCCTCCAGCACTTAAGCAGCATGCATTCGGTGGAGAGGAGTGTTTCTCTTCTCCCGCAGAGTCAGGTGCAATCAAAGCCAGATCTTCAACCTGCTGCAGTAAAGAACCCTAAATTTAGAAAGGACGGGCAAAGTTTGCAAGAACTCCTTGGTGGCAGCTCTTACCATGAACTGATGAGGCTTCACAAAAGTGTGTAAAGGAGACGAAAAACTCCAAACAAAAACGCTTCAGCTTGAAACAGGAAGATCTTTAACAAACCAATGGAAAAATTTAGTCCTTTTTCCTCAGGGCAGAGATTCTTCTGGATTTTGTATCAATAAAAACTTAGTTTACCAAAATGTTAGAACCAACTTAATGCGTAAGTAACACAGCTTCCTATTCTAACATGTATTTCATGGCATGTCTATCATGTATATAAACTTCACTTCTTGAATAATGGATTTTGCATAAAATCGAGTTCTAAATATCATATTCCTTATGATCGTCTCACACCAACTACAAAGTAGGCAAAAAAAAAAAAAAAGGCATCATTCCTTGTGATCACGTTAATCATATCCCCTAAATACTCTTAAATTTACAGGAATGCCTGTAAGACCAGCTGTGGCCAAGAGAGGCTTTTCCTAATCGCCGTATAGCCATTGCCTTTTCTTTCCCACTGTGTAAACTTTATCTATGGAACAGATTCCATGAGACCATTGTGAATACTTCAACGTATTCAAAGCATATAACTGCCACAAATTAAACTACTAAAACTAAAGCTGGTGCTCGGTAACTGCCAAGCAAAACTGGCACGTCCCTCTGTCAGACTGCAGGAGAGTGTGCCATACAGGCCTCAGAAAACACAATTCATCCAGAAGCACTCTTGTCACTTGCTCTGATATTAAACCAGAGAAAGTGACATTAATTAAAGAAGTGACATGAGCCAACAAAGGCAATGAAACTCCCAGCTTTGGCTCATGTGCAGACCCTCCAACTTGCTCTGCTTAGGTATTATGGCCATTTCTAGTGAGATGTGTGGCCCCTTCTCCCCTCCTCCCCCCCTTGTCTTTCTATGCTGAAACATCATTTTCAAGCAACCACAATTTCATGGCCAGGGTTGGACTAGCCAGTAGGTACACTGGTAGTCATTGTAGGGCTTCCCAGAATGGTAGTGTGATGGCATGTGATGCCTTTACTGCACTTGGTAACTGCATGAGATGAACAATCAGGGGCAGAGGAGAGCTGGCCTAACAAAAAGCGAGCAGCCACACCGCAGAGTACCCAGGTTTGGTAGCCTGGGAATGAAGGGAGCCTGCTGCTAGGATCCCTTGTGAAAACAAATGGCTGGTGGGCCTTCTGGAAATTCTATCATGCAGAATTAGGGGAGTATCCACAACTTTCTTTGTTCCTACAGTGTGCTCCCTCTCAGTGCCCATCTTGTTTATGATTTGTATATTGTCCTATTCACTCCTCGACCAATATTAGATGATACACTCATTGTGGGCATTCTCAGGGTGCTTCACCAAGGCCTTGCATGTGATAGTTTTCTAAAAATGATTGATTTAATTAACTCCAGAAGTAGTTTGTTACGGAACAATAATTTTCCCAGCAACTATCTGAGATGAAATTTTGTGCTGTAACGAGGTGTAGAGATAAGACACAGTATTTCATAAATACTCCTTAGATTATAGGATTTATTGGGAAAAGTCTACTTTGCTCATGCGTAGTGTAGGGAGAGTTAAATGGATATCATATTAAGACTAAACAGCGTGGTGTCTAGATTTTAAAACAGTTCCACTGAGTAGCACTTATTTGAAGTAGACCTAATAGCAAGTATGAAATTGTGTGGAGGAAAAGGACGGTGTTTATTGTTAAATGAATTGACTTGTAGGCATGCAACATGCATAAGAAATCCACTTTCCACAGAATGTAAACACAACTTCAATGGGAAATGATTGGAATTACTTTTAAGTGAATGACAGGTTTGATTTAAGAGTTTTGTGCATAGTCAGAAGCTTTTGTTCTGGTTGCTGGGCATAGGCATTTCATAGTGGAGATCAGGGATTTTTATCTATGTAATTAGTCATGAAGTTTCATGTACATTTTTCATATCAGGCAGACAATTGCTTCAAAGAGACAGCAGTGCTGCAAAGGAGCAAGAAAAGAAGGCCAAAGTTGACACACACAGAGGCAAAACAGTGTAGAAAAAAAATCAACACATTTTGCAAAATCAATCATTGAAAATGTGTCAGTGTTCAGGAGACTGTCTTTAATTTGCAATCCAACTGACAAAGAGTATTTAAATACGAGAGGCAGTATTATTGTGCCCAGCATGCCTGCTACCACTTGTTTGACTAGCTCAGAATAGAACGCTGAGAGGCAAGGGCTCAAAGTTAAATGAACATTTATACATTTTAAAATCAAATGAAAGATTCAAAGTATATTCATGAATTACAATTTTTTCCCCCCCAGAACCCTAAATCTAATCAGCCGGAAGTACTTTTAAAGTGTCATTCTATTTAACTTTTGAGAATGATGAATTTGCCTTTTAATAGGGATGCTGTATTTTATCATGAAGATGAAACAAACTGTCTTTTGTTAATTATTCCCCAGAGACATTGGCCATTTTTCTCTCCTATGCTTAGTGTGGAGTGAAGGCAGCTTCCACAACTTGGTTTCAAGAGCAGTCGGAAGCTGCGCTGTGCAGGAAAGAGCATAGCTTCCGTTGCGGGTGTTCTGAGTGCCCCATAATGCAGTTCCTGCAGGTGATGTTACCTAGCCTTCACTGAGGGGGGCACGAGCATAGAACATAGAAAAGTAGAAAAGAGGGAAAGAGAATCTGGTAGAGAGCAGCTGATGAGTCAGATGTGTCTGTGGTATCTGATACCTACTAGGGTAGTTTCTTTTGTGTGTGCTTTAGTTTGATTTAGGAAATCATCATCATCATCATCATCTAGTACTAAAATATTTTACTAGTGTGTGCCCAGCTCTGCGTTAAATGCTTTACACACATTATTTCATTTAATCCTCCCAACAACTTAATGTGAAAGATATTGAGGCCTCGGGAAGGTTAAGCAACTCACCTCCATGCCACTGTAATCGTCTCCGTCTACCTTTGAACTCAGATTTCTTTGCTCTCCTGATTGATGTCCTCTGTCAGGAACACTTTGAGTTAATTCTAGCCAGAAAAAAATAGTGGCACATGACATGCTGATGACATCCTCATTTCTAAAATAACAGTGAACTATCTAATTGATAGTATTGGCAGCTAATTTGAGAAATCTGTTAGTGATGATGCTAATGGTGTCATTTCATTCAGATTGACAACTCGAGGTGTAGAGCATCAGTGATATGTCTTTGATATTATGTTCATAAAATCTGTGAAAGAACATCTGGTATTTATAGTAAAGCTAATGTTAAGAACTGGAAAAATACATTTAAAATGTATGATACTTAGGTCAGACAAAAGGTGTATGGAAAGTGAGAATAGGCAACCAATAGTACTTATAAACTGATGAGAAACAGTTGGTGGATTTTCCTGCTTTTTCAGAAATGGATACGTTTGTCTAGTTTATAGGGATTTTGCACATTTGTTTTGAGTCTAATAAGCAATAGAAAGATCAAAAGAGGCCTCTTT
>PVJC01049298.1:0-12228 GCA_004026665.1 Murina feae | reverse complement strand
AAGGTTTATAAGAAATAAATCCCTGAAGTCAGCTCTAAGGACAGTACAAGGCTCCATCCTCTGCTGGCATCACTGTAGGTGAAAGAGTGAACTATGTCCTAGGACATGTACAGGTCACACCCTTCCAGGCCTTTTTCACATGGACGGTTGTTAAGGCATCTCACTCCAACCTCTGGTCTGTCCTTACAGCTATAGTGACTTTCCCAATATAAATGGGTGTAATTCACCTTCAAGGTATAATTCACATGTCATAAAGCTCACCATTTTAAAGTGCACAGTTCAGTGGGTTTAGTATATTCACAAACTTTTGTAACCATTACCACTATGTGACTCCAGAAACTTTTCATGACCCCAAAAAGAAACCTCACATTTTTTAGTAGTCACTACCCACTCTGTTCTCTCCCCAGTCTCTGGCAATGACTAAAGTACTTTTCATCCTTATAAATTAGCCTATTCTGGAAATTTTGTACAAATGGAATCATATAATATGTAGTATTTTATGTCTTGCTTTTTTCTCTTAGCATAATGTTTTCAAGGTTCATCCATGTTGTAGCATGTGTCACTTCATTCCTTTAAGACTGAGTAAATATTCCATTGTATGGATATAGCACTTTTGTTTATCCATCAATTCACTCTTGAACATTTGGATTGTTTCTACCTTTTAAAAAAATATATTTTATTGATGTTTTACAGAGAGGAGGGGAGAGGGATAAAGAGTTAGAAACATCGATGAGAGAGAAAAGTCAATCAGCTGCCTCCTGAACACCTCCCACTGCGGATGTGCCCGCAACCCAGGTACATGCCCTTGACCGGAATTGAACCTGGGATCTTTCTGTCTTCAGGATGACACTCTATCCACTGAGCCAAACAGGTTAGGGCTGTTTCTACTTTTTTACTATTATAAACTAGAGGCCTGGTGCTCAAAATTAGTGCACTGGAGGAGGGGAGGTCCTCAGCCCTACCTGCCACTTCTCACATATTGGGAGCCCTCAGGGGATGTCCTACTGACAGCTTAGGCCCGCTCCCTGCTCCCCATGGGGAGCGGGCCTAAGCCACAATCGGACCTCCCTTTGTGGGAGGCAACCAGGCTAATCAGGGGAAGCCACCAGCCCCATCACTCCACTGCTACAGCCACTGCCAGTCACCGCAGCCACCAAGGTGTTTTCATTAACACGGACTCCAGTCCCTTCACCATGAAAAAATGACAACTTTCTGTAGGCATTTTCAAGATGTGTCTTTCATAGGATATGATCTTTCTTTCTTTCTTTCTTTCTTTCTTTCTTTCTTTCTTTCCTTCCTTCCTTCCTTCCTTCCTTCCTTCCTTCCTTCCTTCCTTCCTTCCTTCTTTCTTTCTTTCTTATCCTCACCTGAGGATATGTTTCCATTGATTTTTAGAGAATGTGGAAGAGAAGGTAAAAACAGGGAGAAACATCAAAGTGAGAAGAACACTTCAATTGGTTGCCTCTTGCGTGAGCCCTGACCTGGGCCCCGGCCAGGGAGGAGCCTGCAACCTACGTACATGCTCTTGGTCAGAATTGAACCCAGACCCTGCAGTCAGCAAGCTCAGGCATTACGCAATGAGCCAAACCGGCTAGGACAGGATATGACATTTCTTAGCTCTCCAGCAGTGGACCTTCATTTTTTTTCTCCAGGAGTGTGATGGAAAAAACCTAGATGCCTTTTTGGATTCTTATTACCCAAGTTATTAAGAATATTACCAGTGGCATACAGAGAGCTTAGCCAATGAGCATTAAGAAAAGGTGTTTCCTCTGTAGTTCAGTCCCATCACCAGCTCCACCCCTGCCCCTCCAATCTCAGCTACACCCCTACCCAGGCCTGTAGCCTCTGGCCTAGGATGCAGGCCTGGGCAGAAGACCCCCAAACCCCTGCGATGGCCAGCTACACCCCTTCCTAGGTCTGTGGCCTCTGGCCTAGGATGCAGGTCTGGGTAGAAGACCCCCTAACACTTGCGTTGGCTGGCTCCACCCCTTCCCAGGCTGGGGGTCTCTGCCAGAGGCTGCAGGCCTGGGCAGAAGACCCCTCAACCCCTGCAATCGCTGGCTCCGCCCCTTCCCAGGTTCCTGCAATTGATGGCTCTGCACCTTGGCCCCCCTCTGCCTCCCTCACCACCTGCCTGGCTAACAGGCCTGGCTACATCAGTTGCAGGGCTGAGGCAGACTGGGCACCACCATCTTAGTGGAGTTAATTTGCATATTTGCTCCTGATTGGCTGGTGGGCATGGCTTGTGGGTGTAACAGAGTGAGGATCAATTTGCATATTACTCTTTTATTAGATTAGATAACTAGTAGCCCTGTGCAGGAATCCATACACCAGTAGCTCACTGCCCCGCTCTCTGTAGCTTCCGCAATACCCCCCCTCCATAGCTTGCTGCCCCACCCTCCTACTGGTCCGTGAACCAGTCATTACTCGGTTGGTGGTTATACTTCACAGCATAACAACCATTTGCATATTGCATCTTTATTATATAGAATACTTTGAATTATCTTGGGTATATACTTAGCAGTGGAAGTATTGGGCCATATGATAAGTCTATGTTCAACTTTTGAAGGAAGTTTTCCAATGGCTGCACTATTTTATATTCCCAGTACAGTGTACAACCAGCGATGATCTCTCTATATCATCACCAATACCTCTTATTATCTATTTTTTTATTTTAATCATCTTAATGGGAATGAAGTAGTATTCAGTGTGGTTTTGATTTGCATTTCCTTAATGATCAATGGTATTGAATATCTTTTTATGTGCTTGTTGGCCATTTGTATATTTTCTTTGGAGAAATATATTTTTTGGTTCTTTGCCCACTTTTCAATTGGGTCATTTGTCTCTTTGTTGAGTTATAAGAGTTCTTTCTGCATTCTGGATATTAGACCCTTATACAATATGTGATTTACAAATATTTTCTCCCATTCTGTAGGTTATCTTTTCATGTTTTGATAATGTGCCTTGAAGTACAAAATATTTTTGTTTTTATGAAATCTATTACATCTATTTTTTTTATTTCGTTGCTCATGCTTTTTGTGTCAAATTTTTAAATCTGTTGACAAATTCAAGGTCATGAAGATTTACTTCTTTAAGATTTTTATATACTTAGCTCTTATATTTAGATAGTCCATTCATGTTAATTTTTTCTTATGAAGTAAGGGTCCAACTTTATTGTTTTGCATGTGGTTATTCAGTTGTCCCCCACCAATTTTTAAAGGAACTGTTCCTTCTCCATTGAATGGCCATGGCACTATTGCAAATAAAATTAATTGGCCATAGATGTTTTGGGTTACTTCTGGACACTCAATTCTATTCTATTGGTCTATATGTTTACCTGTGGGCTGCTATCACACTATTTTAATTACTATAGCTTTAATAAGTTTTGAGATTAAGAAGTGTGAATTCTTCTACTCTGTTTTTCTTTTTCAATGTTGTTTTGCTAATTGGAGGACCTCGTAACTGCATATGCATTTGAGAAATTGGATGTTCCATTTCTGCAAAAAAAAAAGGGGGGGGGCCATTGGAATTTTGATAGGGATTGCGTTGAATCTGTAGATCACTTTGGAGAGTATTGCTATCTTAACAATATTAAGCTTTCCAATATATGAACATGGGATGACTTTTTATTTATTTAGCTCCTTATTATTTTTTTTTCCAGCAATGTTTTATAGCCTTTAAGTGTATAAGTCTTTCACAATCTTGGTTAACGTTTTCTTAGGTATGTTATTCTTTGGGTGCTATTTTAAATGGTATTTTTAAACTTCTTTTTATAAGTGTCTTACTAGTTTATAGAAGCACAACTGATAGTTTTATGTTGATCTTGGACCCTGCAACTTTGCCAAATTTTCTTATTACCTCTAATAGATCTTTGTGGATTATACGGGACTTTCTCTATATAGAATCATGTCATCTGCAAATAGAGACAATTTTCTTTCTTCCTTCCTAATGTAGGTGTCATTTGTTTTTCTTGTCTAATTGCTCTGGCAAGAATTTTCAGTACAATATTGAATAATAGTGATGAAATGGGCATCTTTTTCTTATTTCTTAGTGGGGAGGGGGAAGCTTCTAGTTTTCCCTATTGAGGATAATGTTTGTTATGGGTTTTTCACAAATAACCCCCTTATATTCCTAATTTGTTAAGTTGTTTTTCTCATGAAAGGATATTAAACTTTTTCAAATGTTTCTTCTGCAACTATTGAGATGATTATGTGGGTTTTCCTTTTTTTATTTTATTAATGTAGTGATTAATTTTTCTTATGCTAAGCCATCTTTGCATTTCTGGGATAAATTATACTTGGGCATTGTGTATAATCCTTTTAATTTACTGTTGAACTTGGTTTGCTAGTTTTTTGTGGTTTTTTAGTGGCTGGGTTTTTTGTGTGTGTGTTTTTCTATGTAATTTTTTTATTGCGTAAAGTATTACAAAGAGTAGTACATATGTCTCCTTTTTTCCCCTCCTTGACCTTCCCACTGCCTCCCCTACCCCCCAGTGTTTTGTGTCCATTGGTTATGCTTATATGCATGCATAAAAGTCCTTTGGTTGATCTCTCCTCCCCGCCCCCACCAATCCCCAGCCCCAATCCTCCCTGGCCTTCCTGCTGTATTTTGACAGTCTGTTTGATGCTGCTTTGCTTCTGTATCTATTTTTGTTCATCAGTTAATAATGGTCTTTATTATCCATAAATGAGTGATGTCATGTGGTATTTTTCTTTCATTGATTGGCTGATTTCACTTAGCATAATGCTCTCCAGTTTCATCCATGCTGTTGCAAATGGTAAGAATTCCTTCTTTTTTACAGCAGCATAGCACTCCATTCCGTAGATGTACCACAGTTTTCTAATCCATTCATCTGTTGATGGGCACTTAGGCTGTTTTCAAATCTTAGCTATTGTGAATTGTGCTGCTATGAACATGGAGACACATATATCCTTTCTGATAAGTGTTTCTGGTTTCTTGGGATATATTCCTAGAAGTGGGATCACAGGGTCAAATGGCAGTTCCATTTTTAAGTTTTTGAGGAAACGCCATACTGTCTTCCATAGTGGCTGCACCAGTCTGCATTCCCACCAGCAGTGCACGAGTGTTCATTTTTCTCCACATCCTCTCCAGCATTTGTCGTTTGTTGATTTGTTGATGATAGCCATTCTTACAGGTGTGAGATGGTACCTCATTGTTGTTTTGATTTGCATCTCTCGGATGATTAGTGACTTTGAGCATGTTTTCATATGTCTCTTGGCTTTCTGAATGTCCCTCTTTGAAAAGTGTCTATTTAGGTCCTTTGCCCATTTTTTTCATTGGGTTGTTTATCTTCCTTTTGTTAAGCTGTATCAGTTCCCTATAAATGTTGGAGATTAAAGACTTATCAGTGATAACATTGACAAATACATTCTCCCATGCAGTTGTTTTGTTGGTGGTTTCTTTTGCTGTGCAGAAGCTTTTTATTTTGATGTAGTCCTATTTGTTTATTTTCTCTTTAGATTCCAATGCCCTAGGAGCTATATCGGTGAAGAAATTGCTTTGGCATATGTCTGAGATTCTTTTGCCTTTGTATTCCTCTAGTACTTTTATGGTTTCCCGACTTACATTTAAGTGTTTTATCCATTTTGAGTTTATTTTTTGTGTATGGTGTAAGTTGGTGGTCTAGTTTCATTTTTTTGCATGTATCTGTCCAATTTTCCCAACACCATTTATTGAAGAGACTGTCTTGACTCCATTGTATGTTCTTGCCTCCTTTGTCAAATATTAATTGAGCATTTTGGTTTGGGTCAATTTCTGGGTTCTCTGTTCTATTCCGTTTATCTATGTGTCTATTCTTGTGCCAGTACCAGGCCGGTTTGAGGACAGTGGCTTTGTAATATAGCTTGATATCTGGTATTGAGATCCCACCTACTTTGTTCTTCTTTCTCAGGATCGCTGCACCTATTCCAGGTCTTTTTTTAATCCAGATGAATTTTTGGAGAGTTCCTTCTAGGTCTGTGAAATATGCCATTGGTATTTTAATGGGGAGTGCATTGAATCTATAGATTGCTTTAGGTAGTATAGACATTTTAGTGATATTGATTCTACCAATCCATGAACATGATATGTTCTTCCATCTGCTTATGTCTTCCTCTATCTCTTTTTTCAATGTCCTGTAGTTTTCTGAGTAGAGGTCTCCTACCTCTTTAGTTAAGTTTATTCTTAGGTATCTTAATTTTTGTGGTGTGATGGTAAATAGGATTGCTTTTTTAGTCTCTCTTTCTGTAAGTTCACTATTGGTGTATAGAAATGCCATAGATTTCTTGGCATTAATTTTGTATCCTGCTACTTTGCCAAATTCATTTATTAAGTCTAATAATTTTTATGGAATCTTTGTGGTTTTTTTATGTATAATATCATGTCATCTTCAAGTAAGGACAGTTGTACTTCTTCTTTCCCAATTTGGATGCCTTTTATTTCTTCTTCTTGTCTAATCACAATGGCTAATACTTCCAGTACTATGTCAAACAGGAGTGGTGAGAGTGGGCATCCCTGTCTTATTCCTGTTCTAATGGGAAATGGTTTTAGTGTTTGCCCATTAAGTATGATGTTGGCTGTGGGTTTGTCATATATGGCTTTTATTATGTTGAGGTATGATCCTTCTATTCCCACCTTGCAGAGAGTTTTTATCAAAAATGGGTGTTGGGTTTTGTCAAATGCTTTTTCTGCATCAATTGATATGACTATGTAATTTTTACCTCTCAATTTGTTTATGGGACGTATCACGTTTATTGATTTGTGGATATTGTACCATCCTTGCATCCCTGGGATAAATCCTACTTGGTCATGGTATATGATCCTTCTGATGTACTGCTGGATCCGATTTGCTAGGATTTTGTTGAGGATTTTGGCATCTATTTTCATGAGGGATATTGGCCTATAATTTTCTTTCATTGTGTTGTCTTTATCTGGTTTTGGTATTAGGATAATGCTGGCTTCATAGAATGAGCTTGGGAGTGTTCCTTCCTCTTGAATTTTTTGGAGTAGTCTGAGGAGGATAGGTTTTAGTTCTTCCTTGAATGTTTGGTAAAACTCCCTTGTGAAGCCATCTGGCCCCAGGCTTTTGTTTGCTGGAAGCTGTTTGATTACTGCTTCAATTTCTTCCATAGTTATTGCCCTATTGAGATTTTTAGATTCTTCCTGATATAGTTTTGGAAGGTTGTATTTTTCTAGGAATATGTCCATTTCCTCCAGGTTGTCCAGTTTGTTGGAATAGAGTTGTTCATAGTATTCTTTAACAATCCTTTGTATTTCTGTGGGGTCTGTTATTTCTCCTCTTTCATTTCTTATTGTGTTTACTTGGGTCCTTTCTCTTTGCTTCTTGGTGAGCTTGGCTAGCGGTTCATCAATCTTATTTATCCATTCAAAGAACCAGCGCTTGGTTTTGTTGATCTTTTGTATTGTTTTTTTGGTCTCTATGTTGTTTATTTCTGCTCTGATCTTAATTATTTCCTTCCTTCTGCTTACATTGGGCTTTTCTTGTTGCTCTCTTTCTAAATCTTTGAGTTGTAGGGTTAAGTAATTTATTATCATTGTTTCTTGTTTTTTTGCAGTAGGCTTGTAGTGCTATGAACTTCCCTCTCAAGACTGCTTTCTCTGTGTCCCATAGGTTTTGGATTGTTGTGTTTTCATTGTCATTTGTTGCCATGATGGTTTTTATTTCTTCTTTGATCTCTGTAGTAACCCATTCATTGTTTAATAGCATGCTATTTAGTCTCCATGAGTTTGATTTTTTTGGTTGTTTTTATTATAGTTGATTTCCAGTTTTATGCCATTGTGATCTGAGAAGATGCTTGATATGACTTCTATCTTCTTGAATTTGAAGAGACTTTGCCTATGACCCAATATATGATCTATCTTTGAGAATGACTCATGTGCACTTGAGAATAATGTATATTCTGTGGCTTTGGGATGAAGTGTTCCAAAGATGTCAATTAATTCCATCTGACCTAGTCAGTCATTTAAGATTGATGTTTCTTTGCTGATTTTTTGTTTAGAGGATTTGTCCAGTGGTGATAATGGGGTACTAAATGTGCCTTGGCATTGGTCGGGGTTCATTTTGTTTGGAACTCTGTGAGCTTCTTGGATTTGTGTGAGTTTTTTCCTCCCTATATCCGGGAAGTTTTCTGTCATTATTTCTTCAAACAAGCTTTCTATTCCTTGCTCAGTTTTCTCTCCTTCTGGCACCCCTATTGCATGGATGTTGTTTCTTTTTGTGTTGTCCCAAAGTTCTCTTAGGCTCTCCTCCTGCTTTTTAATTTTTTTTTTTTTTTTTTTTTTTTGCTAGAAGCTGCTCTGCTTGGGTATTTTTTTCCTACCTTGTCTTCTAACTCACTGATACGATCCTCTGCTTCTTCTAGTCTACTGTTGATGCTTTCTATTGTGTTCTTTATAGCAGTGATGTCATTTTTCATTTCTTCTTGGTTCTTACACATATTGTTGAATTTGTCTTCCATTCTTTTCAACCACCTTATGACCATTTCTCTGAATCCTTCTCTGACAGGTTGCTTGCCTCCATTTTATTTACTTCTTTTTCTGGTGATGCCTGTTTTCCTTTCATATGTGGGCTGTTTCTTTGTCTCCCCATTATCTCTCTTCTCTGGTTGTCTGGTTATGTACTCTCTCTCCTTTCTGTGAGAAGGCACAGGGCTTGTCTGAGTCCACGTATTTACATTTCTTGGGGATCTGGTGTTCCTGGGTTCATAGCTGGTCCCTGGCTGCCATGTTTGCAGGGTCCCTGGATGTATACGCTTCTAATAACAGCCTCTCTCAAAGGATCTGTGTTGTAGGTGGCAGGAATGACACCAGGTGTCTGACCAGTGGGGTCAGACCAACCCTGGGTTCAGTACCCTTGGATCTTAGGTTCTCCTAATTGTTACTATTAATCTCTTAAGTGGTCTCAGGCAAGGTGTTTTTCTGTCTTCCCCCCAGGCAAGGCAGATGTCTATCCCCCTAGGCAAGGCAAATGTCTATGTGGGAAAGATGTTCTCTGGCTGTGCGAGTGAATGACCCAGCCCACGAAACTTGGGGTGTATGCCTTCTGAGCTCTATCTCCCAAAGTCCTCAGTCCTGGGTCTGCTCTCACAGCTCCAGTCCACTTCACCCTCCCTCTGCCAGAGCACAAGGTGGCTCCACAGGGAATTTTTGTGCATTGGCCCTTTAAGAGGGTGCCCAACCTTTCAGCTGCCACTCCCTGGCAGACAGCACCCCCACTACCTTTCACAGCTTGAGTTTATGTGGGTACCCTCCTCAGTTTAGTGCTCTCTGCTGGGATGCCCAGCTCCAGGATTAGGTACCAGAGTTCTCAGTGGCACCCCCTCCACAGCTGAGATGTCTCTCTGGGACTTCAGTTGCTGGCCAGCCCTTTCATGACCCTGCCCCTCCTACCAGTCTCTATGCTGGCTCCACCTTCGGTCCTTGGGTATCAGGGTTCTCTCCTGTGAGTTTTCCGTCCTTTTCAGATTTCAGTTGTATTTACAGCTTGTTCCTAGGAGCATGACCACACAGCATCCTCCTACTCTGCACCATTTTTAATCTCTGTTTTTGTGTGTTTTGTGTTTGTTTTTTTGTTTTGTTTTTTTGAAGATTTTTGCATCTATATGTATAAGAAATACTTGTCTGTGGTTTTTTATTTTCTTGTGGTATCTTTCTTTGACTTTGATATCAGGGTAAAGCTCACCTCATAGAATGTGTTAGGAAATGTTCCCTTTATTCCTATTTTTGGGAAGCATTTGAATACTACTTGTGTTACTTCTCCTTTAAATTTTTGGTAGAATTCATCTAATAAAACAATCTCATTCTAGACCTTTCTTTGTTGGGAGGTTTTTTAATACAATTTTTACTTCTTTTAAGTCAGTTGAGATTTTCTATTACTTCTTAAGTAATTACTTTGGTAATTTGTGTGTTTTAGGAATTTGTCCATTTAATCTAGATCATCTAATTTATTGGTATAGAATTCCTCCTAATATTCTATTATAATCCTTTTTGGTTCCATAAGGCTGGTAGTAAAGCTCCCACTTTCATTTCAAATTTTACTTATTTGTGTCTTCTCTCTCTCTCTCTCTCTCTCTCTTTCTCTCTCTCTCTCTCTCTTCCTCCCTCCTTCTTCTCTCTCTAAAAAAATAAAAACAAAACAAAAAAAAACAAACCTACAGCTTTGAGATTCTAAGACTCCCTCCAACTCTTCCCACTTACTCCAAATAGAACCTGAGGACACTGAAAAGAGAGCAACACCTGGCAATTTGGGGAGGGAAGTCAAAACTTGACTCAACAACCAATATAATGATTGGTTCCCTGATCTTCTTTCCTTCCATGGCTACTGATTTAGACTGTAGAGCCCTACAAATGTACAGGCAAAACAAAACTCCAAGAAAAGCCCTCTCTCTTTATGGTTAAAGGATTGGGAAAAGGAGCCCCTGCAGAACTGAGAATGTGCAGGGAAATCCTTTTTTTCTCCCGCTGCTCTTAACTCTGGTAATGGCGATACACTCCTGCAGAGGCTGCACAAGCACTTCAGATTCTGAACAAAAACGCTCTCATGCAAGAAGACTTGGATGAACAGGTTCACAGAGTCCAAATGGCATGTGGAGAATCCCCATGATATTTCTCTCTTTACTTTCACCTCTTGGCACAGAGACAGCCCAGTCATGGGAAGTTTGTGACAGCACAGGAAGGCTAAACTCCTGTCTTTGCAGCCAGATAAAAGGGGACCCTAAGAGCCAGATGGCACAAATCACAGAGAAGAAAGGACCCTTAAATTTGAGGGGTAGCCCAGGACCCACATGCGACGCACACCCAAATAGCTCACAAAGGCTTTCAAAAATTTGCTGATCACCTCACACAGGACAGGTCAGGGTTAACTGACAGCTCAAACAATCAATCAAACAAACAAAATCAACACTTTTCAGAGGATACTGACAGGACTGATATTTCACAATCTGATATTTTCAGGATACAATCCAAAATTACTCAGCATTAAAAGAAAAAACAACCACCAAAAAATAGGATAACTTCAACAACTTGCAAGGAAAACAATGAACAAATACCAACTCTCACATGATGTCAATGTTGAAATGATCAAAGACTTTAAAGTCGCTATTATCACCATATTCCCCAAGATAAAAGTGAACACCCTTGAAACCTGTGGAAAGATAGCAGTTCTCAGCAAAAAAGTAAAAACTATTAAAAAAAAGAAAATGGAAAGTTTAGAACTCGGAGGGAAAAAAAACACCACAAGAGAAATACAAAATTCACTGAAGGAACTCAATGGAGATGACAGAAGAAAGAGTCTGTGAACTTGAAGATAGAGCAATAGATAATATCCCATTCGAAAACAGAGAGAGATCACAGTCAAAGCTGAGTTCACACATGGTCAGAGTTTGCCCGGGGGGACCATGTGTCTGGGTCAATGATCCCAATACCACATCTTCTACCTTTCCTTGTGTGTGTTTCCTTTCCTTTTCTGCTTTCAATGTAATTCTGTGGTCTTTCTGTGGCTTCCCTGGGTAATTTCCCTGGATTAGTTTTCCTTCTTTTACAGATTCACAAAATGTTCATATCTGCCATTGGTTAGGTACCTCTCCTGTCTCCTTATGATATACTATCTTTCAGAAACATCTCTGCTTATGGAATTAAACTTATTTTCATCTCACTCTTTTAAAATTTGCTTTGCTTAAGGTTGAGGATATGTGACCAAGTTGCATTTCCCCCCCGCCGCCCCCCCGACACACACACAACCAAAAAAATGCTCCAAAAAGTGACTTGGCTACTTTCCTCCAAGATTTTCACCTCTTATATCCGGGACCATCCTTCTTTATAGCCCAGATTTAAGTGCAAATTGTTAAATTGTTACATAGCTCTGTTTGTGTGTTTGTTTTTTCATCCACCCAGCCCTCTCCCCTTTCCTTTCCTCCAGCCAAGTCTTTGTAGCTCAACACAGGACAGGGGAGAAGGAGGTAGAAACCACAGCATCCACTCATTCTGGAGGAAAATCTCATGGAAGAACTCATGTTATTTGTGGTGTGGCCAGATAAGCATTGACCAAGTCAAAGAAGCCACAGACAAGCAATGTAACCTCAAATGGGACCTAGAGTCATGGGATTTTGAAGTTTTCTGAAGCCTTCAGAGGTCATCTACTCCAGCTTTCTACCTTCACATATGCAGAAACTGAGGCCTGGAGACCTGATAGGACCTGCTCCCAGTTGTGGT
>PVJC01049297.1:0-12255 GCA_004026665.1 Murina feae | reverse complement strand
CGCGAGTGGCCGGCCGTTCCTGACTCTCCTTACTTACTCAGTGATGTCAGCAAGTGGATGGTGATTGCTGCATCTGAGTGCAGTGCCTGGCGTGTAATGGATGCTCAAGAGATGCTGGTTCCTCCCCCTCCTCCCCGGCTGCAGACCCTCGTTAGATGATTGGCTGACTGACTCACTAGACTGCTGTGGGTGGGGGTTGGGGGGTGCGGGGGAGAAAAAGGTGTGGTCACCCACAGCTCATCTCAGTCTCCTGCGGGCCCACGTGCGGTCAGAATGCACCCAGGATTTCCCTTTGTCTTAGCATTTTATGGAGAAGCCGGGAGCGCCGGGGTGTTGGAAGGTCAGAGACCCTGGGGGCCTGGCCTTGAGGAGCTCGTCGCAGGGTTGTCAGAGGACCACTGGCAGCTGGAGGCAGGATCCCCCAGGGAGCAGGCTCAGGGGCAGGGGAGCAGGGGAGCGGGAGGGGCCTCCTGTGATCTCCGCTGGTTTTCCAGAGGATGCTTCTCAAACTCGAGAAAACACTCAGGGAGGAAACATGGGGAGAACAGGACGACATCACACTGAGCCCCTGAGCCCTGGGCCATTTCCAAATGTGGGTGACAAGAGACCTACCCCCACGGGTCGGGTCGCTAAGTGAGTAAACAACAGTGAGGGCCAAGCACTGTGGGACACAGCAATGTGGGCGGGCAGGGGCCGGGTGACGCAGGAGAGCGACGAGGTCTCCCAGTCAGCCACGCGTCTCAGTTGACAAAGCCACGGGAGAACCGATGGGAACGGGACGTCCCAGTGAACTCAGGAACCTCAGGGGTGGCTTGTCTCAGGCAGCAAGGGCGACTCAAGTTCAAGTTCATTCAACAGCCTCCCCCCCGCCCCCTGCACCCAAGTCACAAAGGCAGGCTCCAGAGCGGCTGAGGCTACGCAACCCGTGGATGACACTGACCGCTGTGCGGGGAGGCAGCCTGGGAAGGGGCCGGAGGCGGCGGCTCACCTCTCGCCCGAAGCGCAGTGCCGCAGTCACCCTCGCCACAGCAGGGACGGCACTGCCACAGCGTGAACCACAGCTGAGGGCCTCGCGCAAGCAAACGCGGGGCACGTGCAGCCTCGCCCGTTAACACAGGAATGCCAGCTGGTCACACCAGCAAAACAGCATTTGATGCCCACCCCTCCCAGGAAGGGCGAGTTGGCAGAGTGGGGTACAAGTGAGCCCACCCCTTTGAGGGGACAGCTGGGATTCTTATAATATTAAAAAATTTAATTTTCATTTGACATTTTGTGTCTTTATTTAAAATTACTTCAATCCACCTTTTAACCATGGTGACTCCAACTGAGGAAGGTGTCCCAACCCTCCATACCTGACCCCTGCCAGGCAGAGCGTCAGGCCTGCTTGTCTCCTGCGGGGGGGCCCACCATGCCCCCAAATCCTCAGGAGGCAGCCACCAGATTGGGCGGCTCCGTTGGCACTGGGGGGCTGGCGCAAGCACTTCCATCTTGCGGGCTGGTGACTGAGAAGCTTGGCTGAGCTCTGGTGCCCAGAAGAACTCGGCGGCCTGCGTGGTGCCCCGTTCTCGGGATGGCCTTGCCAGTCCACGCGCATCTGTGTTAAAGGAGCATCTCATCCCCTTAGGCTTAGAGGACAGATGCAGCAGTGCCAGATGCAAACGCTCCGCGAGTGTGCGTGTCACCTTTTCCTGGTCAGTGGCGTCGGGAAGATAAATGATCGCCAGCTGATCTCCTCTAATAAGAAGAGCAGGTCCCGCTTAATTGCGTTGGTTAAGTGGTCGTGGCTTTGTTCATGAATCAGGGCCATTAGTCAGGCCCCTGGGAGGACCCGTGGGCTTATGAAAGGGGGTGGGTGGGCCGGGACAGTTCTTTCCAGGTCAGCATGCGGAGGACAGGCCCCACCTGGTTACACCGCTGTGAGGGGTGGCTCCTCAACAAGGAATGGCGGCCCCATGGTGGCCACAGGGAGCAGGGCACCTGCGGTCCTACCCTAACTGCTCGGCCGTTCCTGGGACATATTGGGGGCCCCCGGGAGACGAGCAGTCTCGGCGCTCTGCCTGGTCTGTCTCTTCCCCACCTTTTATTTTTGCCCAGAAGTGTTTTGGATGGTTTCCTTCCAGAGCACGGTCAGTGCAGGAGGGCAGATCGGGCTGGGGTGACCTCTGAGGCCCAGCACCAGGCATGGTTCCGGGACACAGTAGGTGTCTTGTGAGAGCGTGTGGGATGTTGGGGGACCCGAGGGACCCGTGGCCCAGACACAGGCTCCGGGCGGCGTGTCTGCTCCTCCCCGTCAGGCAGGGTGATGGGCGGTGGCTTCCTTCCAGTTGTGGGTGGGTGGGGAGGGCTTGGGGGTCTGAGGACTGAGGGCAGGAGGTGCCCCCACGTCTGCTGCATGTGCCTGAGGTCCCGATGGGCTGGAGGACCAAGTGCTGTGCGGGCGCCTTGGGCACAGGGCTGCTCCTGCAGAAGCCGGGCGGAGGCCGTAGGGGGATGGCTGGGGCGGTCCCGGGCCCCCTGGGCTGTGGAACGGAGTTGGGCTGAGTAGACTGGCATCCTCGACCAGACTGTGGGAAGTGGGTGGGGACAGTGTCAGCAGCTCCGAGTTTCCTGTCCCAAAGGCATGCCACTGTGTCTTTCCCCATGCTCGACCCTCTCTGTCAGGCAGTCAGCTGAGAACTGACCTGTCTGGTGCCTCAGTTTCTCCGTGAACTCTTACCGTCTGCTCAGTTTTGTTGCTTTCCTCGGCGCCAAACAAAGCCATTAACAAAGATTGTCAGGTGTTTCTCTAAGCTTTCCCAAGAGGCTGCTCTGCTGCACCTGCAGCCGAAGAGGCCACTTACTAACCCGGAGCTCCCCGAGGGGAGGCCTGCGGCCAGGGCCCACGCTCATCGCCTCAGAAGCCGGGATGCGGGCTCCTGCCCCGCAGCCACCCAGTCCCATCCCTCTGGGTTCCAGCTTTCAAAGACTCGGGCTCTGACCCCAGGTGCGAACGCTTCTCGGCAGCCATGGCCGACAGGGCCATCGAAGCGCCTGAAATGCGCATTTGGGTGAAGGCCACACCTTGGTGCCATAGGTGCTGACGGGGCGAGAGGCGTGTGTTGGAGGAGCGGCCTCAGTGGCACCATGCGTGGCCCAGTGTGGCCCTGGAGTCCTTGGGGGCGAGGCTGGGCGCCTCCTAAGGACGAGCTTTCCCTACAGTGAGGCCGGGTCCTCGTTTCTGGGGCAGGAGCCGTGTCTCATTTTTCTCGTTTTTGTGTGTCTGACACGGACCCTCTAGTTCACACCGGACGAGCAAGGTCACGCCTGCCGTGGTGACTGGCATCCTCGGCCAGACTGTGGGAATGAGGGTGGGGACAGTGTCAGCAGCTCCGAGCAGCATCGGGGTTGCTCTTCCCTGAGGACTGCAGCGCCACCTTTTCCTGCATAAAGTCACCCAGAAATCGTGCCTGAGCCACAGAAGTTCCCGAGGACCCACGGAGGACTCGGGGCTCGGGGGGCGGCCCGGGCAGCCTGCTGGACGCACACGCCGGCCGGCTTTCTCCTCCTCAGGAGGACTGGCCGCTGATGTCCTTGGTAATTGGCTCACGCGGAGGGGACTCGGGAAACCCGCCTGTGCTGTCCCGGACGCCCTTTCTGAGGCTGTGCCCACGGCTCCCGGCTCTCCTGACTCGGGCATCGTCTTCACTGTATTCACACGGCGGGTGCGTGGGGTCGGCGGGAGGCGGACACGGCCGTGTGTCGCCGGGATGAGGCACCGGAGTTTGGTATCAGGTCGGTGAGCCATTGCTTATTACGTGACAACAATCCAGCTCCCTTTTGAGGCTGGAAAAAGCCAGCTGCGCCGCAAGCCCTGATTCAGTGGTTCTCAACCTTCTGGCCCTTTAACCCAGTTCCTCATGTTGTGACCCAACCACAAAATTATTTTCGTTGCTACTTCCTGACTGTGATGTTGCTACTGTTACGAATCATAAGGTAAATATCTGATATGCAGGATGGTCTTAGGCGACCCCTGGGAAAGGGTCGTTCACCCCGAAAGGGGGTCGTTCGACCCGCAGGTTGAGAACCGCTGCTCTAATTCGAGGCGGGAGCTCCGCTCCTCCTCCCAGCCCTGCGCTCGGCTCCCGCCGGCCCGCGAGCCGCCAGGCCCAGGTTGCAGGCAGACCCGACCCCTGAGCCGGCGCTCAGGGCTGCAGCCGGAGACGGCGCCGGTTCTTGCCTTAGATCTGCAGACAGGCTCCACATTCCCACGGGCTTTTCCATTTATTTATTTATATATATATTGCTTATTGATTTCAGAGGGGAAAGGAGAGGGAAAGAGATTTTGTTGATCGGCTGCCTCTTGCACACCCCCTACCGGGATGGAGCCCACAACCCAGGCATGTGCCCCGACCAGGAATCGAACCTGGGACCCTTCAGTCCACAGGCTGACGCTCTACCCACTGAGCCACCCACTGGGGCTAAATTTTCTATTTATAGAAAAATCTTGCCCTACGCTTATATCTCTCCTTGACGAATAAGCCAGCAAGCGAAGCCCTCACCCCTCTGCCCTCTAACCTGTGCGGGGGCACGACTGTGGCAGCCCGGGATCTTCGAGGAGGCGCCACGCCATCTTCCACAGCCTGCAGCCCACCGCAGCGCCCGGAGCCCCCTCCTCCGCACCCTCCCAGCCCCGGCGTTTGTGGTTTGTGAATGGCAGCCATTCCAGCAGGTGCGAGGTGGTACCTCCCTGCGGTGTGATTTGCATTTCTCTGCTGAACAACATAGACACAGAGGCATGGATTCATGCACCGGACTGGTCGCTGCCAGAGGAGGGCTGGGGTCTGGAGGAAAGAAGCCGAAGGGGTTACCAAAAGCACATACATACGCACGCACCTCACACAGACACAGGCGGTGGGGACAGCAGAGGGACAGGGGGCTGTGGGTGGAGAGGGCGAGCCAGTGTCACTCGTATGAATGAAACAACCATGTCCTTGGCTGGAACAGACCAGGCTTAGAGTCTGAGTGTCAGACCACGCGTCTAAGCTTCCCGTCGTGTTTCGTTTGGATGTGCAGAAACATGAGATTTGCATCAGTATTTTCTCTATTTCCAAGAAGAAACTCACTGGTGATGCAGTGGTTTTAGACCTGAAAAACTGACTTCGGTAAACGTGCCGTCACGGTATCTGATGCTGGACCGCATCCCGCCTCCAGGAGGCGCTGGCGAGGCTCGGGCTAGCAGAGAGGCTAAGGGCTTAGGTGTATCCCACCCAATGAGGAGAGCTGCTCTGTCGTCAGGGTCCCCTCCCTTCATTTCCCCCCAAAGACGACTCATGTTTATAACGACTCATGTTTATAACGTGGGCGACGCCTGGCTGGGGCCCCTTTCTTCATCCCATCGCCCAGATCACCAGGGGGACGGGGGACAGGAGGCGGCTCCCTGAGGCCCTGGGGAAGACACGGTCCAGTCTTCCTGGGACAGAGAGATGCACAATCTCAGTGTCAGGCTGCTCCCTTCACCCCTTGCTCCCATGACACTGTGCGCGAGTTTCAGGAGGTCTAGGGGCAGAGACTGCCTTCCCGCCGCATCCACCCGCGGCTCCTTTCGGAAGCTGGTGGCCTCCGCCTCGGGAGAAATCCGCGCCGGTCCTGCTCTGCTGCTATAGGGACGACCGTCCTCTTGCAAAACAGTCACAAAGTGTTGTCGTGGGGGCCGCGGGGTCACTTCTCTAGGTGAAGAGAAACCGTGTGAGGTGGCACTTGTGCGAGGATGTCCCCACTGAGTGAGCAGGAGCTGCAGGGCCAGGCACAGGGCTGGGGGTGTCAGGAGGCATGGCCCTTGTCCTCACTGCAAAGCACGTCTGAGGCCGTGGAGCGGTCCCACCCAGCCGTCTCCCCAAACAGACCCTGGGAAGGTGTGGGTCCGTTCAGGGTCAAGGGGGACGTCTGCTGGGGAGCCTCCTGTCCTGCCTTTGGGAGCAGACCTGCTGGGCACCCTGAGGGTCTGGCTGGGGCCACTTGGGAGCACCCCAAGCCCATTCTGTGGTGTGCTGCCTCTAAGTCCCCCAAACTGAACGTGGACACACTGTGAGGGTCCGAGATCCTCCACTGGTGTGGCCCAAACAACCAAGGTTTGTCCCTGTTATTCTGTGAGACAAAGGCTCAGGGAAGGGCAGGGGCTGGAGGCGGACAGGAGGAGGGCATGCTCTGATGGCCTCGCGACTCTTCCCCTAAATGACAGGAGCATGACTCACAGCCCAGAGCCCTGGTGACTCACAGCCAATCACAGGCGGCCTTTCTTCTCGGCAGGACCGGGCATGACCTGCGGGCCCAGCAGGAATGTGTTTATCTTCGTGTTTGGGGGGATCTGCGCCTCACAACATCACAAAAACCCGTCTCAATACAGGTGCCGCAGGGCCGCCGCCGCTGAGCAAACATTGGGGAACGGGCCCTGGAGTCAGGTCCCGCCGGGGGGTGGGGGGGACGAGGCCCGACTGCCCTCCACCGCCCACTGTGCTCTCCCCATCCTTGCGTCCCTGCCCCTGCCAGGCACCCAGTGACTCACAGGAAGGCCGAGCCCAGGGCAGACCAGTCACTGCTGGGGACCCCAACAGGAAGCTCCCGGAGCAGCGACACTGTCGGGGCCGCAGCTGGTTGCCGCGGAGCCCAGTCCGGATGCGCAGCCGTCCGGGTACGAGCTGCGTAGGCTGTGTGTTCCCACGGGGGGAGCGCTCAGATCCTGGCTACAAACTTCCAAACACCCGTCCCCACTGCTCCATCTATGAGCGCCTCCCCGTGTAGGGGCTGCCGGGGCGGACTCAGCACCCACTGCGGGGATCATAGTCCTCAAACCCACACTCTCATTGCTGTCTTTTAACGTTTATTTCTATTTTTATTTATTGAATGTATTGGGGGGCAGGTTTCAAGTGTACAATTCAATCAAAAATAAAACATCCCTGCCCTGACCGGTTTGGCTCAGTGGATGGAGTGTCAGCCTGGGGACTGAAAGGTCCCGGGTTCGATTCTGGTCAAGGGCATGTACCTTGGTTGCGGGCACATCCCCAGATGGAGGTGTGCAGGAGGCAGCCGATCGATGTTTCTCTTTCATCGGTATTTCTCATTCTCTATCCCTCTCCCTTCCTCTCTGCAAAATAAATAAATAAATAAATAAAATTTATTGAAAACAAAGAAATATAAGGTGTTAGAATCTAAATCATAACAATAATAAAATAATTATAATAAAAAGTAAAGGAAAACATCCCCTGCACACTGTGTCATGGGCCCATCGCCCCAAGAGTCCCCCCATTTCCCGCTGTCCCCCCGCCCCGCCCCACTGGTCTGGTCACGCTAGGGGGTTCTTTAGCTAATCCATACACGTCTTTCATCCAGTCCCACCCCACCCCTGATAGCTGTCCGTCTGTCCCATGCTCCCTGCCTCTGGTTCGATGCTGCTCGCCGTTCGTCAGTTTATTTTGTTTGTTGGATTTCACACCCGCGAGGGGTCTGGGCCCTGGTCTTTCTCTGACGGCCTGTTCACCCTGCACCATGCTCTCAGGACCCTCCGGCCGGCGGGTTCCATAGACTCCCTTTCCTTCCCCAGATGGTGGGCTCCTCTCAGGGCCTTTCGAGGGGTCACGCTCACCTGTGAGTGGTGGGGACGGGGACCCATGGTTATAGAAAGAGGGGCCTGGGCCGTGGTGGTGCTGGCTCCTGGCAGAGCTGCGCAGCCCATGTGCCCATGCCCCGCGGACGGTGTGACTTCAGCTTCCTCGTCCGGAACGCGGGGGAGATGTAACCCCACTTCCCCGAGTTCCCGTGAGGGTGAGCGGGACACACCGCGAAGCGCGGGGTGTGGTGCGAACTTGAAGCAAGGGCTCGTCGTGGCCAGCGGGCAGGTGGCTGAGAGGACGGGTGGGTGGCCTTCAGGGGGCAGCTTTCAGGCCGCTGCACGGGGACAGCTGTGCGCAACCTGCCCGCGTAGCCACCTGCGGCCGGGCCTCAGTGCCCCGGAGGAGAGTGCGGCTCGGGGCTGGGCCTCCCCGTGCGCTCCGTCCGAACACTCTCCACCATCCCCATCCCTGCCACCTCTCTGTCCTCTGTGACCAGCAGGGGCTTCAGGGACGTGTTTCTCCCTGAGTCTGCCGGGAGCACGCGGGAGGCCACGGGTGGCGTTGGCGGCCCCTCCGTGCGGGACCCCTGATGGCAGCTCACTGTTGCTCCGTGCCAGCCCCGGGAGCTGGCAGCACCTTCCGGGTGTGACCCGATGGGGCACCTCTGCCTCCCGTGTCCCCGTGGGTCCCGGGCAGGGGCTCTGGCTGCGGGAGAGGCGTGGGTTTCGGAGCTGCTCCCCATCTCCAGTGCGCCCCGCCGCCGGGTGGCCCTGGCTGGCAGCCAGCGCGCTCCCAGCTGTCTCCTTTGTTTACGGAGGGAGCGCGGAGCACAGGATTTACAGTATTTACATTTAACCATTTGCAAGTGCGCAGCTCTGAGGCGGGGACACATTCCCAGCGCTGCCTCTCCATCGCCCCTGCTCATACCCAAACCTTTCCCTCTTCGTGGTCGCCTGGCCCCTGCACACGCGGCGGCTGTCCCCCCCTCTGCTCCTGCTCTGCCTCCCGTCTGACCGATTTGTCGGCCGCTACCTCCTGAATAGACTTCCAAGCGGAGAGAATCCTTGAGACAAAGATAGCCGAGGACGCGCCGGGCATCCTCCCGGCCGAAGAAGGGGCTTCGGATCCGATCGCGGCCCCGAGGCGCCCCTTCTTGACCTCAGGGCAATTCTGGGGTGTGGGTAGGGCGCCCCACAGCTGCTGGGACAGCCGCCTGCATGTGTCTCTGAGCTGGCAGCCCCATGTGTGCGAGGGGCCGAGCGCAACATGGGGGTGTCGTCCGTCCCCACCCAGTCGCCCGCGTCAGGTCAGGACCGAGGCGCCTGCAGGCCGTGGAGCTCCGCTCTGCTCACGCCCCGGCGCCCGGCCAGAGGGCACGCGTGTTAGCGACCCTCGCCACGGTCCCGGCCGCGCTGGTGACTGGCCGGTGAGTGAACCCGTGGTCCTGGTGTGCGCGTGTCAGTGGAGGGAGAGCCGTCCCCACCGCAGGGTCTGAGCTCAGGCTCCACCTCTCAGAACCTGGGCGGCTGTGGGCTCTTTCTCAGACGATGAATCTGCAGGGATTTCGGTGCAATTCTGGGCAGAACATTTGTTTTATTGGTTAAAAATGCTAAAAAAGTTCATTCTCACAGCAAGAACTGAAGTGTGAGGGGAAAGCTGAGCTACTCCTTCTTCCTATAAATGGAGCCCCCATGGTGGCCAGTCAGCTCCCCCCGTGAGCCTGGGCCTCGCTCCCCAGTGAGGAAGTAGGTTCATCTAAAGATGCTTTTCTACAAACGAGTCAGGTGTCCTTCAGCCCAGGGCCAGACTCCCCTGGGATGATCTGAAAGTCCTGAGGACAGTGGCCTCTGCCCTGGTGGCATTCCCGGGGCTCCTGTGGTCGGTCCAGAGCACCCCACCACCGCCACGCCCCGCGTCCTCATAACGGAACGAGGCGTCGGCGGGATCCTGCCTCCCCAGGACATCCCTGCTTTTCTGGGCCGAGCTGGGCAGTTGGGGACTCCTGTGCCGGCGTCTGTGTTCCGTCTGCACCTCCTGACCCCCCACTCTGGAGGCGTAGGTGAGGGCCCTGTGGGGAGGGGCACTGGGAGCCCGTCAGGCCCCTGGGCGGGTGGAAGCCTGAGGCAGGGACATTTGTGTTTTCAAGGCCAAGCCCCTCAGGTATCACCCTGCCTGAGGGCTCGGGCTGCCCAGCCCTGGAATTCTGTCCTGGGACAGGCGGCCCCGTGGGTCTCCGCACTCGGCCTTTTCACATCTGCCACTCAGATCCGTGAGGCAGCAGGACCTGCCCAGGACCCGGGGCCAGGGAGAGAGGGGGTAGGGGGTGCTTCCAGGATGCAGGGAACCGAGATGGAGGCTGCCTGGGAGGCGAGTGAGGTGCGGGGACAGGAGGAGAGGTCTCCGGGCCAAGCACAGCAAGCTAGGGGGGGTCGGTTCCGTGGGTTGGGGAGGGGAGGAGACCCCTGCGGAGACAGGCCAAAGGCGACAGGTGCCAGTTGACTTTCTTTGTCTGCAACGTGCCACGCTAACCTTACAGGCACTCCCGGCGCGTGACAAGCGTTGCTGGAGTGAATATTTGCCTCTAGTGGAGTTTCATAGCCCTTGGTCCCTCACACACACCCGCCTCCTCCCCATTCGCTTGACAGGTACCAAAGGCACGAGGCACCCACTCGGAGGCCTGGGATGGGGGTGAGGGCCCGGCTGCTGGCCCCCGAGGGCCGAGGGCTGGCGCTTCTGTCTGGGGAACACCACAGGCCCATGCCAGGCACAGGGGTGAGGACATCATGGCTGTCTCTGAGCCGCCTTACGAAGGGATTCAACCCCCCCCCCCGCCCCCTAGTGCGCGTGGTCAGAGAGGAAGGGAGAGCGCCAAGGTCAGGAGCAGGCACCTCAGAGCTGAGGGCCTCCGCACCCCTGGTGCCACTCATGGCCCTGCTCCTTGAGGGGCCTGTGGTCCTCCCACGTCCGGACGCACATCCCCATCTGCTCGTCCCCCTGACTCTGGCCTGGACACCAGACAGAGTGGGGGCTGCCTCCCCATAGCTCGCCAGCTCCTGCCTCCAGGAAGTGCCCACTTTTCTTGTTTTTGCTTAATCCTCACCCGAGAAGCCTCCCATTGTTTTGTTTTGCTTTGTTTTTTTAGAGAGAGGGGAGCAGAGGGAGTGAGGGAGGGAGGGAGGGAGGTAAAGAGAAAAAGAGAAACATTGATGTCAGAGAGACAGATGGCCAGACTGGGTCCAGAGATCAAACTGCAACCCAGGTACGTGCCCTTGACAGGGAATTGAACCCAAGACCCTGTTTTTTGGGGCACGGGCAGGTGCTCTAACCACTGGGCAACACTGGCAGGAGCAGGACAGCTCTCCCTGTCCCAGGAGGACTGCCCAAAAGAAGAGCAAGCGTGCTTTGCCCCGGTCTTCAGGCCTGAGTGACGCCGTGGAGACGGAGCTCCCATGGGAACGGTGGCCAGCCCCACTGCCCTCAGGAGGGGGAGACAGGCACCTCCCGAGACAGTCCCCAGGTGAGGGGCCTCCGCTGAGCCCACGGAGGCTGCAGCCTTGGAAACGCCGCGTGCATGCTCCCCGCCATGGGGCTCACGGGCTGTGCCGGCAGGTGAGGGCCCCCAGGATGGCTGGTTCCTGCTGCCACCTGGGCCTCTAACACACAGGCAGCCTCGCCCTGCCGGTGCTGGGGGCCCTGCTCCACGGGAGCTGGCCGGCAGCTGCCTGGGGGCGATTCCAGCAGAAATGAAGCCACAGAGGTTCGCTCCCAGGGCCAGACGGTGGAAGGTTCATGCCACTGTCACCCCAAGACCCCCTCTTTGCCTGCACCCTGATACCTCTCTAGGCAGCTCTTACCCACTCACCACACCCCACCCACACGCCCCCCAGAGACGGCCCTCACCTGTCCCTGATCCTGGCAGAGACCGCACAGGTTCCCGGATGCCGACGCAGAGGAAGGCCTGTCTGGGTGAGGAAGTACCGGCGAGGCTCAGTCCTCCGCTGGGAGAAGGTGAATTTGGGGGCAGGGCAGAGAAGTGGGCTTTCATCATTGGCGAGCAGTGTTGTTTTTTTTTTTTTTTAATATATTTTTATTGATTTCAGAGAGGAAGGGAGAGGGAGAGAGATCGAAACATTGATGATGAGAGAGAATCATTGATCGGCTGCCTCCTGCACGCCCCCACCGGGATGAGCCTGCAACCTGGACATGTGCCCTTGACCGGAAATTGAACCCGGGACCCTTCAGTCTGCAGGCGGACACTCTATCCACTGAGCCACACCGGCCAGGGCAGGGAGCCGTGTTCTGGCGGCAGTCAGAATCCTTTCCTGTGGGTTCTCACCTTTCTGCAGTGGCACCGGTTCGGCCTCACTGACCCGGTGGTGTTTCCGCCGTCGCTGCCCTCCCCCTCGTTGGAACCCTCCCTGGTTTGACTGATTTTGGCCAAACTGCAGCTGGTGCGACATGCAGACCCGCCGTCGGTCTGAGTTGTTCAACCCATTGTGAGCAGAACCCTGTCTGTGGGGGGAGTGGCTGGGGATGGCCTCTGACGTCACGATTAAAGAGAAGCAGGAGCAGGGTCGTGACAAGCAGCCTCCACACCATGCAGAGCCCGCGGCGTCTCAGGTCCCCGCAAGGTGTCTCCTTTGTCTACCTGGGTGCCCTGGCCCCACGT
>PVJC01049296.1:0-12224 GCA_004026665.1 Murina feae | reverse complement strand
TCTTGCCCTGGTCCCACTGGAGAAATCGTTGGTCCCCTCCTCAGGACAGCTGAAGGGGGCAGCTCTGGGATCCACTCTCTGCCTTCCTCCCTGAGTCACTGCAATGCCACCAGGCCCTGCCGTCTACTTCTGTGACAAGCAGACACTGGGGCGCTGGCTCCCATGGACACACATGCTCTCTCACCCAGTGTGTGTGTGCACGCACACAGACATACACACACCAATGCAGGGAATACCTCTCCGTCTTAGGCCAACAGCCTCTGGCCTCAGCTCTGATCTAGGTTCCCAGGAGACGCCCCGAAACCACAGAACCAGCAGGCAGGGACACTCAGCGCCTAAGACCCAGTTCTTCCCAGAACTGCCTGTGTCACTGGGCTTCTGAGAGGGCCTATCCTCGGCTGGCAGCCCTGCAGCAGGAGCAGGGCACAGGTGCAAAGGTAGGCGGCTGATCCACAGGTGTGCCAAGTGCTAGAAAGATGCCCGAGAGCCAGGAAGGGGGTGGAGGCCCAGAAGTGGGGGGCGGGATTGAGGTGCAGCAGTTCAGGAACCTTAAAGACATCTCCGACAACTTCTCATTTAATAGTGGAGAAAGTCAGGGGCAAAGGTGGAAACATTCACTCATTCATCCATTCATTCATCCATCCATTCATTCTTATGTACTGAGCACCTGTTATTCTAGGTGCTGGGCAGACGGCATTGAACACGTCCATGTCCCTGCCCTGGGGAGCTGAGCTCCAGTGGGGAGACTGAGACACACACGGTAGGAATACGTGAGGTGGCAGTGGGAGCCCAAGAAAAAGGAAATGCCAGGTGGGGCCAGGAGCAACAGGGAGGATGTGCTGGGTGGGCTCGGTGCCGCAGGGAAGCCGGAGCAGCGGGGCAGGAGCAGGCGAGGGCAAGGGTGAGGGCGAGGACGCTAGGAGACAAACAGCGCCCGCAGCACCTCCTCCTGGAAGCTGGCGCCCAGCAGGCACCGGGCAGCGTCCTTTACGCACATCTCTGCCTCCCTGAGCCTCCTCCCGGCACTGGGACGTGGGTGTGACCATTGTTTCCAAGTCACATGAGAAAACTGAGCCTCAGAGGGGCTCCTCACCTCCGGCCTAATTTCTTCCCCAGCATCAAGCTGACACACCTGTCTCCCCCGCCCGCAGAAGACTGGATTTCAACACCCAGGCCCACCCCAAAGACCTTCCCTCCCCTCCTCAGACACCCCTCCACTGTGGGCACTAACTTAAGGTGACCAGACATCCTGCTTTTGGAGGGGCAGTCCTGATTTTTAACAGTTTGTCCCGCAGCGTTTTAAAAAAGTTCCGATTACTCTTTGTAATATTTTAAGTAATAATAATAGGAAGGAAGGAAGGAAGGAAGGAAGGAAGGAAGGAAGGAAGGAAGGAAGGAAGGAAGGAAGAAAAGTGAACCCCCCCCCCCCCCCCCCGGTCAATGGTGTACCGCTTTAAATCTGGTCACCTTACACTAACTGCCTCAGTGTTCTCATCTGTAAAATGGCAGCAGGAGCCTGGTTGGTGCTCTAACACCTCGTCAGCTTCAGCTTCCTAAAAGGTGGGTGTCAACAAGCTCTACCCCTCCCAAGACCACAGGCGTGCTGGGTGGGAGGGTGGCCTACCCACAGGAGAGGCAGAAAAACGGAATGAGCTGGGAGGTGGGGGCTGGGGGCTGAGGCCAGGCTGAAAGTGGGCGTGAAGTACGGCTCCCAGGGTGAAGGCACCCTGAGCAGGTGGCCTGAGAGGAGAGCCGCAAAGGCTGCCCTCCCAGGTACACAAACACCTGGCGTCGCAGGAGCAGCACTGGACTGAGGTCAGAGGATGTGGCACACGTGCTGGTGGTCCCAGGGGCCATGAGGATGTGACTTGCTCCCTGGCCTCAACACTGTTAACTCATGAAATGGTGCCAGATGCTTTGCCCTGCCTCCTCCTGGGGTTGCTGCAGGAGCAGCGTCACCTTCTCCCAGACTCTCAGGGAATCCACGGGGGAGCTCAGAGGGTGTGCAAAGGCCCTGAGCTGTACCCTGGCCAGGTGGAATTTCAGAGCTGGGCTCCGTCTGCCTGGTGTTAGCTGAGAAAGGCTAGGCGAGGGCAAGCTGCGCAGTTCTCGCGAGGTGCTGGATGGCCCAGGGGAGCCTTGCAGAGGAAGGGACAGGTGTAGAGACATTAACCTGTGACCCTTAGAGTACAGGGTCACCACAGGCTGGCCCAGGCCGGTTCCTGCAGAACACTCAGCGCCATTATGTCAAGAGGCCATTACAGGCCAGCCCCTGTGACAGTGGGGTGGGGGCCTTATTGCGGCAGAGGGAGGGGGACATTCCCACAGGGCACATGTGAGTTTCCTAGGGTACAGGCCTCAGGTTGTCTCAAAGGGACTTCATCAACAGGAACACCTAGAGGAGTAATGAGACCCCAAAATAATGAGCCTGGGTGAGTGGCTGGGGTCCATGACATGGCCAAAGGACACAGTGTCCAGGATAAGGGACAGCGATGTCGCTGATAGAGTCCCTGAGGGAAAGTGAGCCCCAGAGGGAGAGCTACAGCCAGACAAGACCTACCTGGTGACTCGGGCAAGACTTTTCCTGCCCGCTGCTCCCTCCCTTCCCGAACTCTCCCCACTCTCGCCCCAGAGGATCAGAAGCCACAGCCAGCTGCTGGCACTGGGGAAGGAGACCAGTTCAAGGTGGGCCCTGCACCCGGGCCCTTAGCCAGGGAGGGGCAGAGCGGGCGGCCACACAGGTCTCTGGTCCCAGCGTCCGCATCGTCCGCATCAGCTCTCACTGGGCAATCGGGCAACCCTGCACCAGCTCACTGACTTCCTCTCTGACCAAGACCCTGCGTGTCACCCACCTGGGGGCCCTCAGTCCCTTCCTCTATTTATAAATAGACGGAGAGAGAGGAAGACAAAGGATGGGCCGGGGGGAGGAAGAAGAGGCCGCCACCGAGACGGTGTCGTCTAGAAGCACTAAGCTGCGGGGCCTCTCTGCTTTTCCTGCTGCCGTCACCGCAGCACCTTTGCGTCTTCGGCTGTTTCATTGTCTGCAGCCTCCCCGTGGATGGCAGCACCCTTGGGGAGGGGTCACGCTCTGGGCCTCCCTGGAGCTCCCTGGGCAGGAATCCAGCTGAGAGAGGACCAGGATGAGGCAGGAAGGAGGCACAGGGACCAGGGTTTGGGGAATAGCACATCTCTCAGGAGTAGCCTTTTCACAGAGCCGGAAAGACTCACGGAGACCGTTCAGACCCAGGAGAAGCGCCTACTGTGCGCAGCCACGGTGCTGGGCACGCTCACATGCATTCCCTTACGGTACCCCTCCCCCAGCTCCACGAGCTTAGTGTACCCCACTCTAGAGATGTGGAGACGGGTTCAGAGATTCGACACCGACACCAGGTCAGAGGCCACATGGCCAGCAAGCGGCAAACAGGAGCGGGTCACAGCTACACCCGCCTCAGACAATTCTCCTCTGTGACCTTTTGTCATGAATCCTCACCCAAGGACACCTTTCCATTGATTTTTAGGGAGAGTGGAAGGGAGAAGGAAAGACAGAGAGGAACATCGCTGTGAGAGAAACGCATCGATTGGCTGCCTCCTACACGAGCCCTGACCGGGGCCCAGGTCGGGGAGGAGCCTGCAACCTGGGATGCTTCGGTCCATAGGCCAACGCTCTATCCAACTCCGTGATAATTTCACAGACAAAGGCCCAGAGATGGGGAGTCGCTCCTCCGAGAACCCACAGTGAGCAGGGTGTGGGCGGGTCCCACCATTCTCCCAGGCTAAAGAGTCTCCAGGGCCCCCGAGGCAGACCGTGAAGCTGTGGGAGGGGCACAGGTGTCTGCCCAGGGCCCCAGGGCCCCCCACACAGATGGCAACTGTCTTCGAGCAATACAGAAACCACTTCCTTTGCATGCCAGGTCCCTGGGGCCGCCGGGTGTGGTGAGAAGCAGCAGAGCCGGTTGGGCCTCCATCTTAGGGGGTTTGCAGGAGCCCCACGGACTCAGTGCAGCCGCATCGGGCCAGGCTGACACAGAGACGACGCCAGGGCCAGGCTACGGAGGCGCATCTGCCGTCACGGAAAGGAAGGACAACCACATCACAGGGGGTGGCTCGGGGTGACACATCCCACTGCCACCCTGCCGCCTGTGATGTCCCTTCAGAAGTGAGCTGGGGGCAGACAGGAAGCCCGGGTTGGTATCCGGTTCCAGGGTGTGGTGCCTGCCCCCAAGGAACCCTCAGTCTAGTTGCAGAGGACACCGCAACCCTTTCCATCCCCCTCTCCCCACACCAAGGCCTGTCCATATCGCCTCCTCGGTCTCCCCACGGCTCCCCTCTCCTGCCTCGGCATCTCCTGCCGGCTCAGCCTCCTCACTCTTGGTCCCAGCCTTTCCCCATGGACCCGAAGCCATCCTCCTACATCCAAGTCCGGCCTGATTAAAAACTCCCAGCGGCCCCACCGCCCTCGGGCCGAGCTCACAGCATCTCCCACGGCCTCTCATCCAGAGCAGCGCTAGCTCTCTCTCTCCTCCACGCAGGTACTCCCTCTGCTCCCCGCTCTGCAGGACTAACTCTTCGGCTTCTTTCGAAAGTCCTCTCCACCATCATCTCAAGGAAACCTTCGCCGAACCCCAAGATGGGCTCCAAGGTCCCTCCTCGGGGCTCCAGCGACAGCCTGGGTGTCTCTCTATACAGTCTAGACTATTATGGTCAACTACTTCTGTGCCTCACCCCCCCATAGGGCAGGGACCACAACTCCCTCTGCACGCGATACTGTGACCTCTACGCCAGACACCCAGGTTGTAATCCCAGCTCTGTCATTCACCAGCCTCGGTTTTGTCGTCTCTAAAATGGGGACAAAAACAGTGCCCACCAGAGGGCTGTTATGATTCACTGAGACAACTTATGTAAAGTGCTCGGCACGGCACTGGCCGGCGGTGTGCGGTGATGGGTGCTCACAGGGTTTTTATTACTCATCGCTATGCCCAGCCCAGGGCACAGCCCATAGCAGGTGCCTGCTAGATGTGGAATTGTTGAATAGAAGATTTCTCATTTCCATTCGTTGAATGAGTTGGGCTCACATGAGAACTGGGCAGGAAGTGGGTTATAAGGGGGGGGGGGTGTCCCAGTTGGGGGGAGATGGAGTGGCTCCTTCTAGAGGTCCGTCTAGGTGGTGGCTTAAGAACGGAGCCTCTGTGCCTCACTACCTCTCCCCCAAAATGGGATCAGCGATGGCCCTCCCACCCCATCCAGGCGGTCGTGAGGATGAAGGCACTGGGTGCATGCAGTGCACTGACCCTTGCCTGGCACCCACAAAGCACCCCCGATGTCAGTCCGAGCCCTCAGTTCACTGCACTCTCCCAGCGTCTCCCAGCCCCCGTGGGACGTGACGGAGGGACACTTTTATCCCCATCTTAGCACTGGGGAAGCCAAAGCTCAGCTCAGACAGGCGCCAGAGGTCCCCAGGTGCTGAGGCGGCAGTCAGATCCCCGGGGACCCTGCTCCTCTGCCGGGCGCAGGGGTGGGGGGGGGGGAGGAAATCACAGCTGACTCCAAAGATGAACAGGCTAGTCCAGTCATGCGCAGCCAGCAGAGACGGGTGGCTGAGGCCCGGCTCCCCTAGGGCTGGCCCAGGAGCCCCAGGAACACAGGAGGCTGACACTGGCCAGAACCTGGGCGCCTGGCCTGGGCTGAGGCAGGGGGAGGCCAGAAGGGCCTCCTGTTGCAGGACGGGTGGAGAGGGACACGTCCTCTACCTCCTGAGTGCCTCTGCTCCCTCCTAGGTCTTTGGTCCAGTCCAAAGGCCTCCTCCTCCGTGAAGCCTTCCATCCTTCCTTGCTATTCTGCTGTTACTCCCACAGTCCAGAGCTCTGGCCTAAACTATTGCAATAATCTGTCCTTGCCCCTGAGGACAGAGTGATCTTCCTAATATAATCTCTGTTCTGGTCACTCCCTTGCTCAAAAACTATCGGCTCCCCACTGCCTCGGCTCCTGAAAGGAGGTGAGTGTGGTAGCCACAAGCATGGACTCTGGAGTAAAAATGTCTGACTCTGCATCCAGACACCGCCCCCCTCCTTACTGGCGGGCAGCATCCCAGTTGTGTTTGTGTTTTTTTAAATAGAAGAGGTTAATTCACCTCTACCTTTTGATCTGTTGAATGGAGCTGATCTCAGCACACACCTCACTGTAGTGAGGATCAATGAGGTAGCACATGTACAGTGTTTAGTTAAGTACTCCCAAAGTCAGAGCTGGTAAAATTCTTTAAATATAATTGATATTACTACTTCCATACACTGGCCCCGAGCAGCTTAGAGCCTCCTGTGCCGTCACTGCCCCTAACTAGCCTTTTGCTCCAAGTAGGACGGTTTAGCTCTTGTCCCCTGCTATTCCTGCCTGTCTTCCTCCTGGTGCCCACTCGTCCAGCCCTGCCCATCGCAGGGCTCAGTTTTAGAATGACCTCTGTGTGGTCACTGTGGGAAGAGGGCCTCAAGCGGGGCAGGTTGTGGGAGGAGAGTCAAAAAGGAGACAAGGGCCTGGCCGGTGTGGCTCAGTGGTTGAGCATCGCCCTGTGAACAAGGAGGTCACGGTTTGATTCCCAGTCAGGGCATATCCCCCAGTTTCAGGTTCGATCCCCAGTAGGAGGTATGCAAGAGGCAGTCAACCAATGATTCTCTCTCATCATGGATGTTTCTAGCTCTCTCCCTCTCCCTTCCTCTCTGAAATCAACTATATGGCAGTGACCAAGGAGCCAGGCCAGGAAGAGAGTGAAGCCACGGGGTATGTATGGAGAGGGGTGGGTGAGAGGACATGGGAGGGATGATGCCATGAGGTGGGGGGGGGGGGAGGGGACCGCTCAATATTGCTGGGAGGATAGGACAAGAAGGACCAGGATTGGGGGCTTGTGGGTTCCGAGGACCAGGACATTGGAGCAGCAGGCGACCGGCTCACCAGGAACAAGCTGAACTGGCGCCCCTGTGAGTGGCAGACGGAAGCCAGGCTATGGGCCAGCAGGAGGAAGGACAGGCAGGGATGGCCAGGATCCTGGCAGGAGTCCCCCTAACCATGGCAAGTGCTGGGAGCCCTTCCCTGGAGACTCACTGTCAAGTCCGGACCTGGCTTTCTGGGCGGGGTCTTGTGGAGGCCAGAGCTGCACACCACCCCTGCCCATAGCCACCAGCTCCCCTCACCACCTCCCCCGGTGTAACATTTGGGGCCAGAGGCCTCTAAAGTGAGGAGGGTGAGGTCCTTGCTGGTCCGTTTCCAGCTGGGGCAGCTGAGGCTCAGAGGTAAAGGAAGTGGCCAAGTCCTCCTGAGCCACAGGCCAAGCCAGGATGGAGCCTTGGACCCCAGACTCCCAGCCCTCGGGCATCTCTCCTGCCCGGCATTTGAGAAGGCCTCCCAGGATGACCAGGAAGACGCCCTGCCCGCCTGCCCGCCTGCCCCCGGATCCTTCCCGCTCGTGCTCACCCTCAGGCCCACTCAATTCCCTGATCCCGTGGCCACATCTACCATTCGCACTGAGGCCGCGCTCAGCCTGACACAGACGGGTGGGCCTCTGTCTGGATGGCAAAGTCAAACAAACAAAACCCCCTGGGGATTTCTGCCCTGACCCTGGCTGGAGCGGCCGGGTCAGCCCAGGACCCGGTTCTGAAGCAGGGAGAGAGCAAGGGGTCTGAGGCCTCCTGAGGCCCAGCGCCCCTGAGAGGAATTCACGCTGCAGTTACCCTCGTGCCCACTGTGCCTGGGCAGCTGGCCTGCCTGGGGCCTGGACACTTGGTGTGAAGGAGCTGCTAATGGCCCTCTTGTTTTAGCAACGGATCAATAGTCTAGCGACCACAAGCCTCACAGGTGACACCTGAGATGGAGCCAGCTCGTTCCCTTCTCCTCTGGAACCCACACGGAGGCTCAGAGAGGTAGAGCCCTGTGGGTCACAGGCAACAGGAAACAGGGCACAGACGAGACGAGACGGGAGAAGGACATTGGGGCCTCCTGAACAGCTGCCCCCTCTGTACACCTCCTCCCCCACCAGCATCGCTCACCGAGCCTCGGGCCAGAGGGAAAGCTAGTCTTCCAGACCCGTCAGTAAACAGACACTTCCTCCTCCTGGGCACGCACCCCCAAACCACAGTGACGTCACCGCCACCTGTGACCTCGCCACACACCTCGTGGAAAATGACTGCGGGCCCAGAGAGGTGAGCCCTGGGCTGCAGAGCCCCAGCCCGCAATCAGCAGCGTGGCGGAAGGGGACAAATGCCCAGAGCCGGGGTGCTTAGGAGGCCTGCAGACCTCAGGCGGGGGAGGGCTGCGTGCCCATCATCAGTGACAAAGCCGGCCCCCCACTACTCAAGGCTTCCTTGAACCTGTGGGTTCCACACGAACCTGTGGGTGCCCACAGCATGGATTTGCCCACAACCTCAGGCCCCAAAGGGTCTGGCTGCTGAACTTTAAAAGGTGCTAACTGGGTTCTAAGCGGCAGGGCAGGGAGGCGGCAGAACCAGGATCCTGTTCCAGCCCAAGCCATGGGGGAGATGCGGAGGTGGTAAGCCAGCAGCAGGGAAGCACCAATATGAAGGTGAGGCGTGCAGGGCTCTCCTTCCTGGAAAAACTTGAGGCCCTTCCACCCCCCCCAACCCCCCCCCCCCGCCCCGGCTGTGGCCTGTCAAGCACATGGGAAGCTGACATTCCAGCAGCGTGCTGTGCCCAGTGCTGTGGGGTTTAGAGGTAGGGATGCTTACGGTCGCCCAGCAAGCCAGTGACAGCGCCCGGAGGGGACTCTGGCCTCCTGCCACCCAGGCTGGTGCTCCTGCTCCTCCCCCCATGGAGCGCTGCCGTCTTGGAAGTCACTTGAAGGCTGCAGGGTGGACAGATGACCCACAGGTGCCTCCCGGGGGTTACAAATAAACAGACCCTTTAGACTCTCAGAGGTGAGAGACGGAGGAGACGTGTTTTGTCTTTTAAATCCTCACCCGAGGACATTTTCCCATTGATTTTAGAGGGAGTGGAAGGGAGAGGGAGAGACAGAGAGGAACATGATGTGAGAGAAACCCTGCAGGTCGTTGCCTCCTGCACGAGCCCCAACTATGCGGGGACAAGAGCCGGCCCAGGCCTGGACGAGCCTGCAACCAAGTACACGCCCTTGACTGGAACTGAACCCAGGACCCTTCAGTCTCAGGCCGACATTCTATCCTCTGAGCCAAACCGGCCGGGGCGAGATGGGAGAGACTATTTAGAGAGAGCAGCCCGGAGTCAGCCATGCCCACCCTGCAGGTGGGAAAGCTGAGGCCTCCTGCAGCCCCTTCACACAGAGGTCACCCTGCTCCTCCTCCAATCACACCCAGGACTGTCACTCACTGAAAGGAGTGGGGACGGGCGGCATAGTGATTTCCTGACCCGACAGCCTTTGCCACATAACCAGGGGCCTCCAGCCAGGCCGCGGGGCAGGGGGTGTGAGAGGCCCAGCAAGGGGGCATCAGGGAAGGAAGCACAGCCAGGCAGGAGGGAGACTGATCTCAGGGATGTTGGGCAGGGGCTCTGGGCAACTGGAGATCTGCCACCCACACCTCATCGCTGTGTGGCTCAGACAGAAAATGGATTCCCCAGTGGTCCCGCTCGGCCTGGCACTGTCCCAAGACCAGAGGCAGGTCAGACCAGCAAAGCCATCAATGCTCAAGTAGCCACCTGCGGGCTCTACCAGCCAGTGAGGTGGGGATCATTCCCATTTTACTGACGGGAACACAGAGGCTCCCAGACATGCCAAGGACACCCAGCCTGTAAACAGCAAAGTAAGGATTTGTGCTGAGGTCTGTCTGATTCTGAGGTCCGGCCCTTTCCCTAAGTCATCAATACTGCTTCCCTGTGGCCGGCAGAGTGCCAGAACCGGGAGCCACAGCATCTCCACTATCTCCCTATCCTAAGCACCCCTCTCCCTATCCTGAGCCCCAGCTTCCCTCTCTGCCAGCTTCTGGACAGGTCACATGCCTACTAGGACCCCAAGTCACAGCCAGTGACCCCACTGAAGTGGCCCCGTTGTGAGCCAGGGGTGGGGAATGAGCACTCCTAGCCTCTGCACACTCAATAGAACAGAGAGACGAGCCTGGTAAAACCGTCCAAAGAGAAGGAGACAGACTGGAAGCCCGTCCTGTCACCCACCATTGGCTTTTCAAACTCTTCGGTCTCATCCACAAAACGGGGTCACTCTACAGGTCAGGTGAACATTTGGGGGCATTTTATTCAACGTTTTCTGCGCACCTACTGCACACCGGGCACTGTTCTAGGCCAGGGCTTCCCCAGAGGGCATCTAGCCATATCGAGTCACCACTAAAGGTCAACGCGGAAGGAGCAGTGCTACTGGCACCGGTGGGTAGAGGCCAGGAAGGCTGCTGCATATCCAATGATGTGCAGGACAGCCCACGTGACAACCACCCAGCTGTCCAGCGTGCTGGGATGAGAACCCCCACTCTCCATAGCAGTTGGCACGTCCCTGCCCTCACCGTGTGCATTCTACTTGGAAGACCCACACAGAAGTGGAAAAACAGATGCGGTCACGAGTGTTATTTAGGAAAACAAAGCAGGTCAGGGAGTGAGAGTACCTGTTGGGAGCTTTTATAGGCAGGGTGGTCGCAGAAGGCCTCTCTGAGGATTCATTCGTTTGAGCAAATGGAAGTGAGGGAAGGATATCAGCAGGAGGAACAGTCAGGGAAGGGGGACAGCAAGTGCAAAGGCCCGGAGGCAGGCATGGGTGGGGCATGTTTGAGGAACAGAAAAAATCCAGCACAAAACTAGGAACTAAGTTGATGTGCTGAGTTGAACACACACACAGCGCAGTTGAAATCAAGCTCCTCCTCCCCTCCCTCCCACCCCGCAACCTTCCCAGCTACTCGCCCAGGAAGCCTTGGACAGTCAGGGCCATAAAATGTCTCCAGCCCTGCGAGGGACAGTATGAGTGAGGTCCACCAGAACGCTGGCAGCTTCTCAGCCTTATCTGCTCCAGGGCCTTCCATACCCACTTGGCCCTGAGACGGGGACAAGGTGGGCAGGGCTTGCCATGTCCATGGGAAAGCAGAGGCTCAGTAACTTGGCCCGGGTGCCAAGGACAGTGAGGGGCAGCGTCTAGGTCAGCGACCTCTGACAGTGTGGCTCCTGGAAGGCTGGAGCTGGGTCGTGGTCATCTTGGTCCCTGGGGCCTAACACTGGACTGAGCTTGGAGTGGGTGTCTGTGACTGTTGGGGGAAGGAATGGATGAATGGCACAGCATCGAGGTACCACCTGGCCACTGCCCTCTGAAGAGACGATGCCTGAGCCGCATTCTCACTCAGCACACAGGTTCCCTCCGAGGCTGTCAGGGAGGGGGCAACGGGGCAGCACACACCTGGGTCACCCATCGCCACTCCAATGGCCAACATCCCCAGGCCAGCCTAGAAGCCCCAATCTCTTCCGCAGCCTGAGCTGGGTATTAAGGAGGCAAACAGCAGCCCCTCCACCCCAAGACATCCAGGGGTAGGTCGGTCAGACCCAGCTGGTAGGGATCCCCTCAGACCCTCGCCAACAACCAAGAGCCAGACTGCTGGGGCCCTGCCAACCCCCATGACAGGGCACCAAGCACTCACCTATCCTGCCAACTCTATTGGCCTTTATTTGTCCAACGAGTGAAGGAATGTCCAGTCCATTCCATTCCAGCCAACAAATACAGCTTGGAGGCAAACGCCCTGATTACACAGTGAGTCTGCTATCCCTGCAGCCAGCTCAGATCACCTTGGGCTCTTTCTGTAACTCAGTCTAGTTACAGTCAACATCACACAGGATCCACTGTGTACGAGGGACTCGGCTGAGGGCAGGGACAGGGATACGGGCACGGGGAGGCTGTGGCGCAAAGAGCTCTGGAATCAGGCAGACCTGCTTTCACATCCCTGCCATCCCCCTCGGCCCCAGCTCTGCAACCCTGGGAAATGCCATAACCGCTCGGGCCTGTTTCTCTATCTCTAAATGGCAACAGCACCATCCACCTTTTAGGAGCTGCTGTAAGGAAAATTCCAGGGGGATCCTGTGGCAAATTCCTAGCAGAGTACCAGGCTCTCAGGAGATGTTCCAGAAACTGAGCGACTGTGCTGGTGACCAAGAGAAGGAGGAGGGCCCCTCAGGCCCCGCCCTCAGGGAACTTTCTATGTTCGCCTATCTATTGAGGCGGATAAAAACTCGATTAAAAACGTGGCTCAGTGGTTAGCGACCACCTGTGA
>PVJC01049295.1:0-12224 GCA_004026665.1 Murina feae | reverse complement strand
TTTTTTTTTTTTTTTTTTTTTTTTTTTTTTTTTTTTTTTTTTTTTTTTTTTTTTTTTTTTTTTTTTTTTTTTTTTTTTTTTTTTTTTTTTTTTTTTTTACTTCTGGTCTTCAATTTATTCAATTTTGACACCAGGAAGATAGTAAGAATGATTAACTTTAATTGTGGTTCAAGTAAAAAAGCGTTGGCATTAAGTTAGGGCATATGTCAAACATACCCGAATGAGTAAGTCTTCATATGATTTCCGCACCTGGAAGATCAGTTGGTCTTTGAAGGTTTTTATCAGCCAGCAAAACTGTTCACTGTGGTTTGCTACTTGCACAAAAGACCTGTTATTCATTAAATTGTTTAAGAAGGAATTCTAAAAGTGGTAATCAAATTTCTAGGGTTTTTTGTTGTTGTTTGTGTAGTTAAAAATATGAAGATTAAGGGGAAACTGAAGACAAGGCTTTGGAAAAACTACATTCCTCAACTTTTAAAAGTAGCTGAAGGTCCAAATAAAAGAACCTGTCATTTTCAATATTTTCCTCATTATTCATCTGACAGGGTCCTTATTTAGGAAATACACTGTCAGATGTTAGATTTCATTATTTGTCTGGCTGCTTGTGCTAAAAAGATACATTTTTGCTTGTTTAACAAGGGTAATGTTTACTGAGGGAAATAAGTATGGTGTATCTTGTGAGATCCTAAGAAACATCCTTTGTTAATACTTGGGCTTTGGATAAGGAACATAGTGCTGAGAATGTAGATGACTCCCCACTACAATAGAGTCTAATACTCTGGAATGTTTTTCATTTGGGTGTTGGCAACTCCTAAATTTAATCTTCCTTAAAAACAAACAACCCAGGGTACCATTTTTTTTGTCTGTGGAATTTGAACCTTTTTTATTGAATGGGGAATTGAGGACTGCTTTCTTTCTGTGGTTACTATGGCTCTGTTTCATGCAGGAGGACTCAACAAAACACGGTCATGTTTTACCATAATATCTAATTAGCAGGCATGCTTCTTGATGCCTCCTCCCCATGTTTTCAGTTTTTTAAAAAAGAACAATTTAAGTCTTTCAGATTATTTTAGTAGTGGTAAAATATGTGGCTCTACACGTTGAAGGTGAACCATTTTCATACCTTTTGCTTACTGACTTTTAGATTTTGTGCCACTCATTTCTTTTTTTAAAAAAAAATATATTTTATTGATTTTTTACAGAGAGGAAGGGAGAGGGATAGAGAGTTAGAAACATCGATCAGCTGCCTCCTGCACACCCCCCACTGGGGATGAGCCTGCAACCAAGGTACATGCCCTTGACTGGAATCGTACCTGGGACCCTTGAGTCCGCAGACCGACGCTCTATCCACTGAGCCAAACCGGTCAGGGCAACCCACTCGTTTCTATTAGTTATTTCAACATTGAGAAGACCACATGCGGAGCTTTGTGGGCAATACTATTTAGCACTCCTGTTTTTAAAAGTTAATACAATATTTTACAGTTTTTTTCAGTTATCAAAGCAGAAAACCACCAATCTGTCAATATTCAAAAGTAGACTTGTATTATATATAGTGTTGAGTAAGAGTTATTTTCAAACCCTATTCCCAACCAAGTTTATATTAGATTAGCATGTAATTTGTATGCAAAGAGCTTATTTTAGTGATTGATGAACAGCAAGTTCCTTCAAGAAGTGTTTATTAAACATATGTGTGACACATTTGTTGTGACTTTAATTCATTTTATTAACTACCAAATATTATAAATTGTTATAAAGGTACCTGACAGCAGCTAAGTATACCAGAAACAACTAGAAGGTACTTTTAGGAAGGAAGTAGGTAAAAAATGGAAAGCAGTGGGTGAAGGTAAAATACTGGGTGGATACCGGGTTTGATGACTATAATAAAAAGTGCAAATTGTAGATGCTTATTAGTGAGATAAACTTTAGTTCTAATTTACAAAGTTAAAGATTTTTTAAGAGCTTTTTTTTTCGGGGGGGGGGAGGGGGTAAGCCCATATTGGATATTGGATGTGGCATACTTCCTGCCAATAATTATTATATATGCTTATTAGGTCAGTCAGATACTTACCACATGTTTGTGTCTAGGTAATATCATTAGCATTATGATGAAAAGAAGTAGCAAGACTGTAATCTAGGAAGAAAGCTAAGGCATCCTCCTATATAATAAAGAGCTAATATGCTAATCAGACCAAACAGCAGGACGACCTTCCAGGCGAAGGCAGGGCTGTGAGGGCAGAGAGACTGGACCTACTGAGCCCCTTGCACGAATTTCATGCATCGAGCCTCTAGTAATTACATGAAAAATTTAAGAACTGAGTTAGTGTAAAAGTCATCTTAATAGTTTTAATTAATTGCTTATTAGAAATATTGTGTGTTTAAAGGGAAAAGTTAATTGGCTGAGAGAGGCTATTGAAGATGAGGGTCTTGAGCTAAGTCTTAGTTTCTATACCTGTATATTCATACATACATGTATACATACCTTTTTGAATAGTATTTTGAAAGTCAGAGTGCAGTGGTACTTAACTGTGGCAGCACATTATTATCATGTGAGGATCTTAACAAAACATGCTCCTGTGCTGATTACTCTTGCCCTCTTCCTCCCTGACCCCCTCATGATTTAGTGGGTTTGGGATGGGTCCCAGGCAATAATATTTTGATAAGCTTCCCATGGTATTCTAATGTGAGTCAAGGTTAAGAACTATTGGGATGCAGTCTGGGTTACAGAAATGAATAGGACACAGGCCTTGCCCACAAGGGACTCCCAAGTAATAAAGCAGTTCTGATAAGTACAGTGTTAAAGTACAGCCTGTTTCCTGAGCAGGGTGCATATGTAACTCAAGGAGGGAGGAGTATGTTTGAGGAAGGCTTCCTACATAGTTATAAACCCCTGTTTCCAGAGCTTGTTACTGCTGTTGAGTAGGTTTGCATGAATGGGTTAACAGATGATTACCATAGAAAATAAACTCTTTTAATAGGTAGAACTCAAATGACACTAAGTTTTGATTTAAATAGAAAAGGTAACATGTATTGAAACTCACTGATTTCATAGTAGTTGGCTAAAGTACTTTATGTGTTGTCTTAATGCTCGCAGCAATCCCGTGTGGTAGTTATATTTACTCTTTTTATCCCCATTTCCAGAGGAAATAAAATGGATGCTTAGAGAGTTTAAAATGACTCTTGATCATGTATGTGTGTGAGACTAAGGAAGAGGTGTTTTAAAGAATTAACCTACCTTTCATTATTTACCTTGTTTCCCTAGACTTTTTAAATAACTTTTTATTAAAGGTTATATTAAATAATTTAAACATCTAAATGGGGAAAACAGTGAAAGTATGGAATTGAATAAAACTTAAGGTCAAATTTGTAGGCTCAGAGATTGCTTCTGACCCTCTAATCTATACTTGGAAAAATTTTGCCAGGCCATCAGCAAAATATAAGGCTGTTTTTGGCTAGCAGTCAGAAAATGTGGATCTTTGATTTTACTTAAGTGATATGTTGTTCTGTCAAGGTGGGATTTTAACACCTACTCCGTAGTTTAAAGGAGCATTTTTAAATGAGCAAAATGTAAGTAATAATTACTCAGCATATTTGTTCAACATTATATGGGACAAGTTCCACTTAGTAAACTTTATAAATCCAGGTAGATTAAGAAATGCCATTTGGAATGCCTATTCTATTCCAGACTGTCTACCTAGCTGTCCTTGTGGTGAGTCAAGGGAGGAACTAATAGTGAGTCAGAGTTGGAAAAATATAGTATAAACACTGAGGTTGCTTAATAAGATATAAGCCAGACTTTTCTAAATGTTTTACTTCATTGATAAAATAAATTGAATTTTTAATTTTATGATTTATAGTGAGTTGTCTAAGATGAGATGCTTTTTTCCATACAAATAATTATGTAATTAAAGTAGATGGTTTGCTTTATTAAGTGCCAGGCACGCTTCTAAGCACCTTGTATATATTGGTGCACAACCCTAAGGGAAGATGGGGGCTGCTTGCCTGAGTTTGTGGTAAGAAGCAGCGATAGTCTGCCTTCAAAGCCTTGTGCTTAATCTTATTATATACTAGAGACCTAGTGACCAACTCATGCACGAGTGGAGTCCCTTGGCCTGGCTGGAGATCGAGGCCCTATGGGGGGCCATCCAGCTGGGGGGAGGGGCCGTGAGAGGTTGGCTGTGGGAGTGCACTAACCACCAGGGACAGCACCTGCATTGAGTGTCTTCCCCCTGGTGGTCAGTGCATATCATAGCAACTGGTTGACCGGTCGTTCCAGTTGTTCAGTTGTAATGGTTGCTTAGGCTTTTATTTATATAGATTAGAATATTATATGCTATATTCTGAATTTAATGAATACAAAGATTATTTTGCTAACATATTGCTATAGAATTTGAAAATGGCCATATTAAAAAAGGCAGATGAAGTGGGACTTTATTGGAAAAATTTAGCAAGTAAACATATTAGCATTGGCATTAAAATTCTTATTTAAAATCTTTATTAAGCTAATGGCCTTATTCTTTATTATTTCTACATTAGTTTTTAGCATCTGTGATGTAAGCCAGAAAATAATTATGCTATTTAATAGTAATGCTAATATAATGTCTTAGAAGTTTAAAATTATTGGGAAATATTAGAATTTGACATTTTCTAAGTGTCTTTTTTTTTCTTTTTAAAAAGTGAGATATAATCTACATACCATAAAATTCACCCTTCTAAAGTGTTTGATGTTTGTTGTTGTTAATCCTTGCCTAGTATTTTTTCCTTGATTTTTAGAGTGGAAAGGAGGGAGGGATGGGGAGAGAGAAAGAGAGAAACATTGATGGGAGAGAGACATGGGGAATTGAACCCTCAACCCTTCAGTGGAGGGCTGACCCTCTAACCACTGAAAAACACCACCCAGGGTGTAAAGTGTTCCATGGCTTTTAGTATATTCATAAATTTGTGCTTTCTAAGTGCTTTTATATTCTCATCCTAATTTTTCATTATGTTCCTACAACCTGAGGTACCTAAGTCTTAGCTCTCCATCCAGTAAAGAGCAGCAGTTTTCAAATCATGAGAAGCTATTAAATTAAAATGATCAGCCCAGCCAGTGTACTCAGTGGTTGAGCATTGATTGACCTATGAACCAGGTGGTCATGGTTTCATGCCTGGGTTGGGAGTTCTGTCCCCAGTAGGGGGCATATGGGAGAGGGCTGATCAGTGATTCTTTCTCATCATTGAAGTTTCTATCTCTCTTTCTCAGAAAAAATGAAATTAATAGAATTTACTTAGTTTTAAGTTTCTTAACATTTGGTGACCTATTACCTTTTGTACTGGAGTTTAGTGTAAGGTTTTTAATTTAACTGAATATAACATTTCAATTTATTTAAAATTTTACATATTGTTCATGGAGAGCTGCAAAGCGCCAATATCTAAACCAATGATTTTCAACCTTTTTCATCTTAGGGCACATGTTAACTAACTACTAAAATTCAGTGGCATGCCAAAAAGAATATTTTTTTGCTGATCTGACAAAAAAAATAGATGTAATTTTGATTGAGTTACAAAGAGATAATAATAGAATTTACCAATCCTTTTTGCTCCAAAGTGACTTTTTAAAAAAAAAATCAGGTGCTGTCCTGGCTAGGTGGCTCAGTTGATTGGGTGTCATCCTTTACACCAAAGAGTTGCAGGTTCGATTCCCGGTCAGAGCATGTACAGGAGGCAACCAATGGATGTTTCTGACATTGACGGTTCTCTCTCTACCCCTTATTCCCCTCCTCTTTCTATCAAAATCAATAAACATATCCTTGGGTGAGGAATAAAAAAAAAAAATCCGATGCCTATACTTGTATATAAGGATTTCTGGTACCAAGAATTAACCAATCAAATGTAACCTTATATACATATTTCAAAATAAGGCCTTCACACCATTGATTATTGTTATGTTGGCTGTTATAATTTTCTTTTATTTGACAATCTAAGGGAAAAGAGGTCAGTGCCCCTGACTAAATAGTCAGGTATTGCAAAAATTCTTGCTGTACACAGGTTGAAAATTTGCTGTTCTAATCATTTGGAAACTTTGAGTCAGAGCACAAATGGTGTTTTAGACCAGTTACAGTGTTAGTATGTTACTTGGATTAGTGTCCTAAAAGCTGTGTGTAGTCCGAGTGGGAGGGCACTTCCTGTATGTTGTTTCCTCAAAATGCTGATTACTGAGGTTCATCTGAATCTGGGGGAGAGTAGGGATTACCTGAGACTGCATTTTAACATGTTCTTGAGTATTTCTTGTACATACTAAATTTTAGGAAGAACTGGCTTAAATGCCCTGTACTGGTTTACTAATATCTCACATAAAATTGATACTATTATCTAACAGGATTGTTATATGAATCAAATAAAATAATATTTGTAAAATCTTCTAGAGATGACCAAATGATAAGTTATAGTTGCTATACAGGTTACTTTGACAATTCCTTGTTGATATCTAATGGAAGTTTCTTATTGGGATGTTAAACATTCTCATCTTTTTTCTTCTAATTAAACTTTATAGATATTTTAACAGACAACTTCATGTATTTGGAAATGCATTGTACCTTACAAACATTTATGTAATATTACACATATCACACATTGTCCAGAACTTGTTAGAAGCTTAGACTACTGAAAAAAGCCTCTAACACTTAATCTATTTTGGCTAATACAAGTATTGCTGCTTCAGCTTTTTATTTGTGTGTTTTCATTTGCATGAAATAGCTTTTTTCATCCCTTTACTTTCAGTCTGCTTGTGTCTTTAGATCTGAAGTGGGTCTCTTGTAGGCAGCATATAGACAGGCCTTTTTTCTTCTTCTTTTTTTTTTGTTTTGTTAAGTTAGCCATGCCATGTCTTTTGATTGGAGCATTTCGTCTATTTACATTTAAAGTAATTGTTGATATGTGTTAGCTATTGCCATTTTATTAATTGTTTTCTGATTATTTTTATAGTTCTTTTCTGTTCCTTTCTTATTCTCTTGCTCTATTTTATAGGTTGATGATTTTCTATATTTGGATTTCTTTCTCTTTATTTCTTGTGAATCTCCTATAGATTTTTGGTTTGTGGTTTTGTAACAAAACCAAATATATATATATATATATATATATTATATAATATGTATATTGTATATATATGTATATATACATATATATGTACATATGTACATATACATATATATAGCTTCATATATACTAAGCTATGTTGTAGTAGTCTATGGTTAATGGTTGCTTAAGTTCAAACATTCTAAAATCTACAGTTTTAATCATCCTTTCCATGTTTATGATTTATCTTTATTGTTCACTTCTTTTGTGTGTGTGTATATCCCTTAATTTGTTGTTGTAATTACACATTATGTTTCTACTTCGTCTTTTAAATTTTGTCTTTTAAGCTTTATAGTTGGTTGATGTACTGTTTTTACTTTTAGCTTTTATCAGTGAGCATTTTTTACTTTCCTATATTTTTTACTCATATTTTAAAAGGACTTTTTAAATAAATCCCATTAACATTTATTATAATTCTGGTTTAGTGGTTATGAACTCCTTTAGCTTTTTCTTGTCTAGAAAACTTCATCTCTTCTTTGATTCTAAATGAAAACCTTGCTGGTTAGAGTATTCTTAGCTGTAATCCTTTGCCTTTGATGACTTAGAATAGTTCTTGCCTAGTTCCTTATGGTCTGCAAAGTTTCAGCTAATAGTGTTAAGGTAGCTCTCTTGTATGTAATCAACTGTTTTTGTTTTTTTATGCTGTTTTAAGATTCTTTCTTTGTCTTTAACCTCTGGCATTTTAATTTTGATGTGCCGTAGAATGGGCCATCTTGTTCAGTACACTATGCACTTACTGGAATTGTAGTTCTATTTTCATCATCAGGATTTCAGTCATTATTTCTTCAAATATGTTTTTAATCCTTTGCTCTCTTTCTCCTCTCATCAGGATTTAGGCAAACTCTCTCCTACTGTTACCCTGGATGTGGAATTAATCTTGATATTGTCCTAGAGGTCCTTTGAACTGTCTTCCTCTAAAAAAATTCTTTCTTTTCTTTTTGTTCTTCCAATTGGATGTTTTCTCCTACTTTGTCTTCTAGATCTCTGATTCAGTCCTCTCATTCATCTAATTTGCTGTTTATTCCTTTTAATGTATTCATCATTTCAGTTACTTGTATTCTTCGTTTCTAACTGGTTCTGTCTTCTTGAACTTTTCACCGAGTCCCTGTATTCTTCCCCTCAGTTCATTAGCATCCTTATAACTAGTTTTGTTTTTTTTTTTTTTTTAGCTCTGTGTCTGGTAGATACCTCCATTTCATTTAGTTATTTTTCTGGAGTTTTGCCAAGTTCTTTCATTTGGGACACATCTCTGTCTCCTCGTTTTTTTGCTGACTCCCTTCTTTTCTATGTATTAGGCCATCTCCCAGTTTTGATAGAGTGGCCTTATGTAGAAGGTGACCTGTGGGACTCTAGCAGTCTCCCTCGTCACCTATGCTAGGTGCTCCACGAGTGTCCCCTGTGTGGGTTGTGTGTGTCCATCTTTGTAGTTGGGCGTCAATTGCTGTTTGTATGTCAGTGGATGGGATTGACTGTCAGGCTGACTGGTTGAGAGGGATGGCTATGACTACAGTGGATGACCACATGGAACAGGAGTTGCTTTAGTGGGGCTCTGGTGCCAGCTGACTTTGCCTTTGGGTGTATTGTTACTGGAGCTGGTTAGGTGGTGCACCGTTGTGCTCTGAAGCCAGCTACCAGGTGTGCTGGATCTGGGGCCTCGTAGAAGGGACTTGTTGCAGGCCCACTGCTACTTATGCTGGGTTTGGGGCCTCTTGGTAGTAACTCCAAATATATTAGTAATCTGTGATTGGTTGTTGCTTGTGCTGGGCTTGGAGGTGCTTGGGACAGGCTATGCTGTGAACTGAGGCTAGTTGCCAGTTGTTCTGGGCTTGGGACCCTTGATGGGTGCCACATTGTGAGCTGAGGCCAACTCTGCCCCTTCTGCCCAGCTGGTGACTGCTTAGTGGAAGCTATGTTCCAGGTCAATACTGGCCACCGTTTACGCCAGGCTTGGATCCAGTTCATGGGAGTTACAATACAAGTTGAGACTGGTCGCCACTTGTGCTGGGTTTGTGGCTGCTTAGAAAGCATGCCAAGGCCAGTGATGCTTATTTGGGGTTTGTGGACCTTTGAGAAATTTTGGGAAAGTCTGCAGGCTGAGCTGAGGCAGGCTGCTTGTGCTGAAAATCTGCTAAGAGGCTGAGACTGAGTGAGTAAGTTGGGTGAAGGGAGGTGGTCTCAGGGATTCACAGGGGCAGGGAATATGGTGTTAGCCAGGTTAATGGCGAGCACATATTTGGTGCCTGCCAGATAGGGCCAGCTGGGTAGGAGAAAGTTTAACAAAGGAGTTAATGACTCATGCCAGCACTTCCATCCCTAGAGAAAGTTGCCCTGATCCTTTCCCCTTCAGCTCTGCTCCTGAAGTTAGTCAGTTTAGTTCCTCCCTGTATGTTCTGGCAATTTTTGAGCTGATGTTCCTGCACTGAGACTTACAGTGTGTGGGTTTGTGAGTGAGTGAGTCTGTGCATGGTCTCTTTAAGACCTGCAGCTCCTTGATCTCTTGTAAGCATTTGTATCTCTGGCACATAATTTCTGTTTTTCACTGCCAAGTCATATGGGGACTCCTCTTTTCTGCAGTGATTCCTGAGTTGGGGAGCCTGGTGTGGAACTGGGACCCCTCCTCATTGGAGATGTCTGCAGCTGAGATATCCCTCTTAATGCTTAATTGTCACACCATGGGTGTGGGACCTGTGGGTTCTGCACTTTTGCCTCTCTTACCAGTCCCAATGGCTTCTTTTTTATATATTCAGTTACAGGAATTTGTTCATTTCATCTTCAGTTGGTTCTCAATGATGGTTATTCTATAATCTAGTTGTAATTTTGAAGTGTTTGTGGGAGGAGGTGAGCAGAGTTTGCATACTCTGCCACCTTGGCTGGAAATCCTCAGTCTGTTGTGCTCTTGAAAGTGCATAATACAGTTTTCAATAATAGTCTCATTTGTTTTAACTCGTGTTGAATTGAAAGAAAATGGGCTATTGTATTATGAAAGTGAGTATTTTGTTGGGGTTTTGGTGAAAGAACACAACACAGAATTTATGTTATAGATTATAATTTTGTGACAGCTACAAATTTGTTTGCAAGCTCTTTATATAAATTCTAGGGGACTAACTGATGAGACAAATAAAGATAATAAAACACAGTTTGAAATACAGAATGAAAAAACACCTTTTGTGATAAAATTGACTTCAAAATACACCGTTTAGTATTGTTAAGCTAAGCAGCAATTTTCAACTGGTATACTGCAAGAATTTTTAAAACATGCAGTAGCTGACTATTTAGTCAGTGGCACTGACCTCTTTTTCTTTAGATTGTTAAATAAAACAAACAATGACAATAGCTGTCCAGTGTGAATGAATAAAAATGCCACCTCTGTTTTTGTCAGATTAGCAATTTTAGTAATTTTGTGTGCCATGAGATGAAAAAGATTGAAAATTGCTGATCTTTGGGCATGTAAGTCAACCACTTAATCTTGTTTCTTTGAGAAATTTGCACGTTATATAAAGTATGAAATGATTTTCTATTTTGGAATTTCTTGCAAAATATTTTTCGTAGTATTCAAAAACTGGAAATTTCAGTTATGAAGAGCAAAATTAACATTTAGAAGATGGTTCTTGATGAATATGAAATAAAAGTAAGGTTATATTAGCTGAAACAGTCAAATAAGTTACTCTCAGGTTGCAAATTCTTGATAAGACTTTGGTATTTTATAATGCATTTATTATTTTCTGGGAAAAGTATGTTTTTGTTTTTGTTTATAAAATAATGTGTTCAATGTGGTTTCTTTGTGGAAACACATGAAAAGATAAACATCACCTGCTATCTTATACATAGTAATATCTGTTTCTAATTCTGTTTTCTGTATATCTACATAAAAAATGGGACCACATTAATACATATTCATGTATTTAGTTATTCATCGTGGGTATTTTTATGTTGTTAGTATAAGTTCAAAAACAGGAATGGATTATTTTTTTAAATTTTTTGATGTGGAAAATACCCATAACATAAAATCTTAACCATTTTTTTAAAAACACATTTTATTGATTTTTTTACAGAGAGAAAGAGAGAGGGATAGAAAGTTAGAAACATCAATGAGAGAGAAACTGATCAGCTGCCTCTTGCACACCTCCCACTGGGGATGTGCCTACAACACAGGTACATGCTCTTCACCGGAATTGAACCTGGGACCTTTCAGTCCGTAGGCCGATGCTCTATCCCCTGAACCAAACTGGTTAGGGCATCTTAACCATTTTTTGTACATTCAGTGGAATTAAATATATTCACATTGTTGTGCAACCATCATCACTCTCCAGCCTGTAACTCTTTTTATCTGATAAAACTGAAACTCACCCTGACTGGTTTTGCTCAAGGTTAGAGCATCGGCCCTTGGACTGCAGGGTTGCGGGTTCGATTCTCGATCAAGAGCATGTACCTCTGTTTCAGGTTCCCCAGCCCCAGTAGGGGTGAATGTGGGAGGCAACCAATCAATGTGTCTCTCTCACATCAGTGTTTCTCTCTTTTTTCTCTTCCTCCCTCCCTTTTATCTCTCTCTCCTCCCTTCCTTCCAATCTGTCTAAAAATCAATGGAAAAAATATACTCGGGTAAGGATTAAAAACAAAACAAAAAAACCCCTGAAACTCTATACCCATTAAACAATTACTCCCCATTCTACCATCTCAGGAGCACCTGGCAACCACGATTATACTTTCTGTTTTTAGCAATGGAAATGTTCATGTTATTTGATATTAGAATACTTAAGCATTACTTGATTGGGAAAGGACCCTGCTGCTTCTCTGCCCTATTATGTAGCTTTCTTATTGGGCAGATGAGTCATCTTAACATAAACAGCTCCCCATCCCTCTACTCCCAACATGCACAAACATGTGTATCCTGAAGCATTTTCAAGAAAAGTGTTTGGGGAGAAACAAGATGGCGGCATAGGGTAGACACCGTATATGCAGCTGTGAACAACTATTTCAGAAAAACCACGAAAAGAACACACGGACACCACTCGCACCCACAGGACGGCTGGCTGAGTGAAAATCCTACAACTAGAGAAGAGTCTGAGACTCAGAGGAGTGGCGGAAGCAAAGCACAGAGGTACGGAGGCGCGCGC
>PVJC01049294.1:0-12228 GCA_004026665.1 Murina feae | reverse complement strand
TCCTGCAGTCATCCACGGCCACCCTGTCCTTCCAGGAGAGCCCACCCCCTCGTGTCCTCACTGCTGTAGGAGGAGTGGAGCTCTGGGGCCCATGGAGTGCCCACCTCCAACCAAACCAGCCAGGGCCATTCCCAGGTAGCTAATGCACATCTTAGTGGCAGTGAGCAGTAATATGGAAATTAACCATCTCTCTGAGATGACTAAGCCATTCCCACCAGTAGAGGGAAACAGCATGGCAACAGGTGCCCCAAGCTCACAGGTGCCTGTCACAGAACAGTCAGGACCCCCTGTGCAGCTCATGTGGACAGACAGCTCAGTCAGCTTCTCTGGTTGTCATGGGAACGGGGCAAAGAACCCAGTTACCATACTTCCTTCCACGCCCATCTACCGGGAAGGAAACGTGGAGGCCACAGTCACATGGTTATGTGCACCGTCTCCTGTGGCCACTCACCCACACGTGTTGCCAGCGTAGAAGCGTGTGTGTGCATTTTACAGTAACGATTTACCTAACAGCCGCCAAGGACACCCACGGCTGCGGGAACAGCAGAGGAAGCTGCGCTCTGCATTTGGCTCCTGCGCCAGGAGCTGCTCTCCGAGCAGCTGAACAACAGCATCGTTTCCCGGCTGGAATCCTGGTAATTACAGAGAAGAGACCTCAGCTGACTATGGGAAAGCCTCCTTCATTTGAACCGCTTCACTCTGTCCAGTTTTCAGTAAAACTAGGCATTTCAGTGTTGTCCCCAAGGAAATCACTAGGATCCCGTAATCCCTGGGCCTCCAGCTCACTGAGTCCCAAGCCTCCCTCCTGTGCTGTTTACATCCACCAGGAGCCCAGTGGGGTGGAGCAGGCAGCAGCAGGAGCATTGTGCCCCCCACCCCGCTGCTGCCCCGCTCCGCCCCTGCTGCTGCCTGGCCACACCCAACACTGCTCCATGGCTGCCAGCCTCCATCTTGGCTGGGTTAATTTGCCTACAGCTGCTCTGATTGGCTGGTGGGCATGGCTTGGCTGGTGGGAATGGCTTAGGCATCTCAGAGAGATGGTTAATTTTCATATTACTCTTTTATTATGTGTGTGTGTGTGTGTGTGTGTGTGTGTGTGTATTAAAGGCCCAGTGCACAAAATTCATGCATGAAAGGGTGGTCCCTCAGTGCAGCCTGCACCCTCTACAATCCGGGACCCCTGTGGAATCAGGCCTAAACCAGCAGTCAGACATCCCTCTCACAATCTGGAACTGCTGGCTGCTAACCATTCACCTGTCTGCCTGCCTGGTCACCCTTAACTGTCCCCCATGCCATCCTGGTTGCCCCTAACTGCCCCCCTCCAGACAATCTGATTGCTCCCAACTGCCCCTTGCTGGCATGGTCATCCCACACAGCCTGCTGTTCAGTTGTTTGGTCATCCCTCACTGTACCCCTGCTGTCTGGGTCACCCATGCAGCTTGCTGTTCAGTCATATGGTCGTCTTTCACTGCCCCCACCCCTGCATCTGCCAGCCTGCTGTTCAGTCATCCATCTGGTTGTTTTGGTCATGAAGGCCCCTGTCTTTTTATATATTAGGCTACTAGAGGCCCAGTGCATGAATTCGTACATGGGTGGGGTCCATCCAGCCCAACACCAATAAGGGCAGATAAGGGTTGGGCCTGTTGAAAGGAGAAGATGCAGGGAGGTTGGCTAGCTGGCCCATCTCAATCAGGGCCTGATCAGGGACAGGCCAAGTTGGGGAAGGGGCTGCAAGTGATTGGATGCAGGTCTTGCTCCAACTGGGATTGGTGGTGGCATTTGGGGTTTGAGCCAGCTATGGGGAGGGGCTGTGGGTTGTAGATCAGTCATCCCTGCTCCAGATTGGGGTGGGAATGCCAATCTGGGGTGGGACCAGGTGGGAGGAAAGGATGCAGGAGATTGGCCAGGCTGGCCTTGCCCCCTATTGGGGTCAGGGGGTAATAATAAGCAGGGTCAGCTGAGTGGAGGGGCTGGGGCTGATCAGATTGTAGGGGGTCCATAGTGTGTGGGGATGGATAGGGGAGGAGATGTGGAAAGTTGGCCAGCTGACCCTGCCCCCTTTTGAGTTGGGATGGAGATCACAATCAGGGCTGACCAGGGGGAGGGGCTAAGGGCAATCAGGGTAGTGGGGGCCCATTGAGGGCCACAGGGGCTATAGGAGGTTTACTGTCCAGCCCCACCTCCTATTGGGTTGTGGGGTGCAATTGGGGGCATACCAGCCAGAGGGAGGGATGGCCATCCTATTACGGTGCTGCTGGCTGATCTGGAGTGGGGCTGGTGGGAATGGGGGCATTTGGCTGGTTGACATGCTCTTGATCAGGGTGGGAAAGTGTGATCAGGAGCAGGCCAGCAGGGGCTCTGAGGTTGGCTGACCACATTGGGCATTATAGTGACTGGTTGTTATGGTCTTTATGGTTTCTGGCTTTTTATATGTATACTAGAGGCCTGGTGCACAAAAATTTGTGCACTCAGGGTGGGGGATCCCTCTGCCCAGCCTGTGCCCTCTTGCAGTCTGGGATTCCCTCGGGAGATGTCCACCTGCTGGCTTAGGCCTGCTCCCTGGTCGATCAGGCCTAAGATGGCAGTCAGATATCCCTCTGGCAGCCCTGGAGCCCTAAGGGGATGTCCACTTGCCGGTGGAGAGCAGGCCTAAGCTGCAGTCAGACATCCTTAATGCTGCTGAGGAGGCAGGAGAGGCTCCCACCACCACCACTGTACTGGCAGCTGTCAGCCTGGCTTGTGGCTGAGCAGAGCTCCCTGTGTGGGAGTGCCATGACCACCAGGGGCAGCTCCTGCATTGAGTGTCTACCCCATGGTGGTCAGTGTGTGTCATAGAGACCAGTCATTCCCAGTCATTCTGCAGTTAGGGTCAATTTGCATATTACCCTTTTATTATATAGGATTATGTAGGATGAAGGCCTGGTGCACCGGTGGGACCAGCTGGTTTGCCCTGAAAGGTGTACTGGATCAGGGTGGGGGTCTCACTGGGATGTTTGGCCAGCCTTAATGAGGGGCTGATGGCTGTTTGCAGGTTGGCCACTGCTCCTATTAATCCAACGTCCCAGCGAGGCTGGCTGAAATCAGGTTTCTAGGGTTTATTTATCTTTTATAATTGAAACTTTGTTGCCTTGAGTGGAGGCCACAGTCAGCCTAGGCAGGCAGTTTCCTCCATCGCTGGTGCAATGAAAGCCCCTGTTTACTCTAGCTCCATGGCTAATGGCCACCATCTTGGCTGGGTTGATTTGCATACAATAGCTCTGATTGGCTGGTGGGTATGGCTACTGGCTGGTGGGTGTGTCTTAGATGTTATGGAGTGAGGGTCAATTTGCATATTACTCTTTTATTAGATGGTATACAAAATGCATACACTAGGGGTGGTGTCCCTCATCCTGATCTGCAACCTTCTCCAATTTGGGACCCCTCAAGGAATTTCCAATTGCTGGTTTAGGTCTGATCCCTGTGGTCTAAGGCCTAAACTGGCAGTCAGACATCCCTCTCATAATCTGTGAGTGCTAGTTCCCAACTGCTCACCTGTCTGACTGACTGATTGCCCCTAATTGCTTCTACCTGCCAGCATAACGGCCTACTAACCACTCTCCTGCCTGCCTGATCAACACCTAACTGTTCTTCTGCCAGCCTCATTGCCCCCAACTTCCCTCCCCTTCCAGCCCAATTGCCCCCAAGTGCCTTCCCCTGCAGGCCTGGTCTCCTCTAACTGCCCTCCCTTGCCAGCCTGGTCACCCCTAACTGCCCTCCCCTGCTGGCCTGATCACCCACAACTTCTCTCCCATGCTGGCCATCTTGTGGCTATTTTGTGTGAGGGCATGACAGTCAATTTACATATTAGGTTTTTCTTATATAGGATATATAAATTTATTCCAATAATGCTGGCAATATGGGAGAGCAGCAGGTCTTACACAAAAATCTGCTCTTCCCCCCACCAAAAACTAGCTGCTTATGTAGGGTACATCACAGACTACATAGGAAGTAGGGATTACAGGCATGAGGAAAAGGCAGGCTGAGTGGGAATCCATTGTTTGGGCACTGAGGTTGTTAATCTTTCCTTAATAACAGGCAGTTCTTGAATGAGAATGTGTAGGTAGAGCACAGGAGGTTTATTTCAGTGCAGTGGCTGATACAATGCTGTGAGCACACTCCAGCAGTTCAGATCTTTCTGGCAAACCAGAAAGATGGCAAAACCTGCCTGAGCCCCTCCTACAGCCACGTACACAGTACCCCAACCTTTACGCTTATTGGCTCCCTAAGAAGATGTTCTATGATTGGCCACCTCTGCTATAAATACTGCTGTACTTCCTCAATAAAATTAGACCTGCGTCACAGAACCTTGTCTCCGGAGTCGTGCATGCAAGCGTCTTAGCGCTAGGGGCTCCGTCGTCCTCACCCCTGGGAGACTCCCTGCTTCAAGAATGGACCACATTCCAAGGCTGAGTCTCAGGTCAGGGTGTATAACTTCCAGCAAAGTAACAATGTGCTTTCTTTAACCTACACAAGCCAATCACAGGTAACAGAGCATGGTTCATATTTTCCATATCCACAGGAAGTCCCCAATATTCTATTTTTGCTCCTAACAGGAATGCCAGGAACTAGATCAGCCACCATCCCCTTGAAGGCCCCTGTAAAACATTTCAGGACCAATGCACACACCACTGACTCCCGTAGCACAAGTGCTAGCTCCTTCCTGGGAATTGTAGTCTTTGCAACGCTTTGGAGGTGTTTTCTGAAGTGTGGGGTACTATGCTTCCCAGAGAACCTCGCTTAACAGAATCTGTTTTGCACAACTTTCACTTCCTCAGCTGTCCATTGCTATAGGGGAAGGAAACAACTGAACCCTCTACCCTGACTCACCTCCTTTTGGGGGGCATGCAAGGAATATGGAGCAGAGAGTCATTCAGTGGGTGAGGGTTGGGTGAGGGTTAAAAGCACTGGAAGCAATTCTTGGGGCATCCAGAAGCTTCTTTAGGGTGTATGATCCTTTTCCTGTGGGGCACAGGCCAGTCAGCATGGTCCTAGAGGCAGTGAGTCTGGTGCCATGCGGCCAGAGGTGATGGGAGGGCCCAGCTTAGGGGTGCCCTGAGTTGAGTATAGTAGGGGAGGTAGGACATAGAAGCACCCATTACCCTGTGTAAAGGCAATGTGGAGGGCCTCTGAGAGTTGGAGTCCCCATAAATGGCTCCAGGCAAGTTTGGCTCTTGGTGTAGCTCTGGGTTTGCTTGTAGACAGGCTCGCTGGTTCACTCCTCACTGATCTCCCTTGACCTCCATGCACAGGCTGCACTCACTTTCCCACCCTGCTCTCCCTGAATCATTCTCACGTCCGTTGGTAAGTCTTTCTGGATTTTCGCATCTCAGTGCTGGCTCCCATTTTGCACCCACTGCACCTGCATGCCTCTGTTTCCTCCACAAAGTGAAGAAGCTCCCTTCACACGGCAGTTACAATTCAGACTATCCTCCAAAGGAGGCTGTAGTGGATCACTTGGCCATATGGCTTGTTCCCAGGAAGCCTTTTCCTCCAGCTGTCACCTCACCTGGGTGTTGAAGGTGTGTAGGTCGGGCCGTCCAGGTCTGGGGAGCCTGGACCAGCCCCTTTTAAGTTATGCCTTACTATTGGAAACTATTTGCATTCGCCTTTGAAAATGCAATGGTAGCAAGTGGCTGGTGCAAAAGAAAAAAAATCAGTCTGCTGAGATTTATAAAGGAAATGCTGCCCTCCAGTTCCTTTCCTTGGAGTTGCCAGCTGTGGGATGCTTTCCAGATCCCCTTTCTGAACAGAGGGTTGTTTTAAAATGTTTATGGTGGGATTTTTATGGAGTGTCCTTGGTGGATCTTGGCAATTTGAATTGAGTTGTGCTTCTCAGGATTCCACTCTGTTGGAAGGAGTCAGCTATAGAGGCCTTCACCACCTGCCCTAAAGCTGTCCGGACCTCTATTCAGTCCTTCCAGCCTAACCCACTGTGGGGTGTGAGCTCTTCAGCCAGGGACTTGACCCTACTCAGTGAGGGAAAGTGAAAAGACAGGCAGGCATAGGCAGGCAGATGAAATATGCTTTATTCCACACGAAAGCTGCCATAGCGGGCTGGTCAGTGAAAGCTTATACACATGCTCAAACCGGCTCAAGCAAAGAAGGCACTTTGGCAAACAATAGCATCAGTATTTTGCTACAGAAAAGCATGTCTGCCAGTGTGAGGCTTGTGGCAACATTGCACCCACATAAATTATCTAAATTTGAGCACCTCCTGATTAGCTCATGCTTAAAACAACCTTGAATCATCCGGTGTATACTTAGACAGGGCTCCATATCTATATCACTCTTTTATTTTTAATTGAGAGAGAGAAAAAGAGAGAGAGAGGAAAAGAAACTTCATTGGTTATCCCTGCGTCTACCCTGACTGGGAATTGAACCTGCAACCTGGGTATGTGTGAGAATGGAACCCACCAGGCCTTGGTGTACAGGACGATGTTCCAACTAACTGAATCACACTGGCCAGGGCCCACCTCATTCTTCCTACTGCCCCTCAGACTGCATCCTTCATTCACCCTGGCTATCCCTGGGCACTGAGCCTCTGCTACTTCCTGTCAGCATGTTTGGCTGCAGTTCACTGAGGCACTATCCTGAAATGGAGGAGGTCTCACTACTTGGCTTAGTCTGGTTTGAACTCCTGAAAGCTTCCTTGCAGAGTGGGCTCACTCCTCTTAACTGGATTCCCAGCGCTAGGTGTCCTCTTGAGGGCACAGAGGGGGAGGTAAACGTTTGGAGTGTCCCCTGATAGCTAGCAAAATTTGAGGACAGTTTTCCCTACAGCATGTGGCTATATAGGGTGTGGGTGGGAGGATGGGAGGGTGATCCATCTCCTTAATCTGGTGGGCATATATCCCAGAAAGACAGTGTATGTGATCTTAGTGAGGGCCTGGAAGGCCATATTTCCAAGGTTTTACCTTGGCAGCCAACCCAGCACTCCTAGATCAGGAAGAGTTTGTGATCATCAAGATGGAGGAGGACGAGGCTGCTCCATGACATCCCAAGTCCCTCTCCAGCCTTCAGCCCCCAGAGCTGACTGCTAGGCTCACTAGGGACCCACACTGTGCTTCCACAGCTTCCACTACAAAGAGGCCATGGGACCTCTGAGAGGCCCTGACCAGCCTGCATGGACTGTGCCACCAGGAGCTATGGCCTGAGATGCACACAAGGAGAAAATGTTGGAGCTGATGTTGCTAAAGCAGTTTCTGGGTGTACTGCCCCCTGACAACTGGGTCTGGGTGGAGTCCTAAAACCCCAAGAATGGCAAGGAAGTTGTGGAGCTGGTGGAGGACCTTGTTCAGATGCTTCAGGAGAATAGTAAGCCCAAGTCCAGCTCATGTCAGCAGGGACACAACCCACAACCCTGGATCCTAATGCCTGCCTCTTGGCCCAGGCCCTCACTATTCTCAACACTGGGAAAGGGATTTAAAGCTGTACCATGTTTGGAGCTTTTATTAGCCTCTAAGATTCCCTAAGAGGTTGGCATGACATTTCACCCTCTAGGTACACTGGGCCTTCTTCTTTCTCTTCCTCTTTTTCCTCACAAGGTCCTTAAGTGTGTGTCATATGCCAGGACCTGTGGGTGAAGAAAGTAGGAGACAAGTAAGGTCCCTGTGCCACTGGTGTCTAGTCTGGATGGAGAGTTGGACGGGACTCTCTCAGCCAGTTAGGGTATCTTGTTTTCCCTTGAGGGCTGGGGGTGAGAGGAGGTAGTACAGAAGTTGGTGACCTTTTCACCTGGGACTCTACATGTGCTTGTGAGGAGCTGACAGTTGTGAAATGGGCAGGGGAGATGTTCACCTTGATATTTGTGCACTCCTTTACTTAATCCACACATCTGCACCATGCCTAGTACCTCTGTGCCCCTCCATGTGAAAAAAAACACACAAAATATTTACTAAGCTGTAATTCACATATCCAGACAGTATAGAATTTGTGGGGGTAAATAGACAGTATTCACAAAGTTGTACAACCAACCCCCATAATTTGATCATTTCCAAAAAAGCACCATGCCTAGGAGCCCTCAATTCCCATTCTTGCCCCTTTTAATGCCTACTAATCTATTTTATGACCACAGATTTGATAATTCTGGGCATTTCATTGAATGGAGTCACACATTAAATAGCTTTTTATGACTGGCTTCATTAAGAACAGTGAGTGCTCACTTAACTGCCCTTAAATTTGTGACTGTAAGGTTAAAAAACCACTTTACCACAGGCCATTTGATATACATGAGAGTTAATATCATTTGTGTTACAGTGAAACGATGTTGAACAAAACATCATTTGAAGATTTGCTGCATGATGTCATCACACATTCTTATGGTTAAATAACATTCCATTGCGTGCCTATACCACATTCTGTTCATTGGTGGATGTTTTGGAGAATATTATTCGCTATTATGAACAACTAGGGGCCCGGTGCACAAAAATTTGTGCACTCGGCGAGGACAAGAGGGGGTCCCTCATACTGGCCTGTGCCCTCTCACAGTCTGGGACCCCTCCGGGGAGATGTCCACCTGCTGGCATGCATGGCCAGCCTGGGTGAGGGGCTGAGGGCTGTTTTCAGGCTGGCCACAGCCCCCTCAGGGTTCGTGCACTGGGGGGTGGGAGGGCTGGTGAGTGCAGGCGTGGACGTTTCCAGCTGGGTGGCCCAACATCGCAAATACCTCGTGGGTCCCCACCACTGAAAGTTGGATTGCCTGAACTGCATTCTGACCATTCTCAGTAGCTTTCAGTAACCTGAGCATAAAAAGAAAGAAATTAAAAAGTAATCAATGGTATGGTTTTGCTAGGTGGGTGTTTTGGAATAATGGTACTACCAAGGGAAAAAAAAATTGTGCTAAGAGAAAATTAGATAAGACTATCATAGTACACAACTTAGAAAATAAAATTTAGAGATTGGAAAGGAAACAGAAATGTTAAGAGATAACCTATGGACATAGACATAGAGGGGGAAAGGCCTGGTGGGTTGAATATGAGGTGGAAGGGGTCAAAGGGAAAAACACGTACAACAAAGGGAGCATCTGTGGCCAGCCTGCATAGTAGGCTCCGCCATGGGCCACAGAAGCTCCTGCACACCCAGAGCAGGCCACAAGGTTGGATTCAGGTGGCAAGCAGCTGCCGATGAGCCTCCAAGGTCGCGTGGGCCCGCAATAGCTCCATTCCCAAGCCCGGCTGCAGGGCCAGGGGCCTGGCTTCCACCCCATCATGCAGCCAGCCGCCACTGCCCGGAACCAACCACCAGCAAACACGCAGGTGGAGACCAGGCCTCCCCCTGTGCATTCGCCTGCGCGATCGCTTCATTCCCAGCCCCGGCTGTAGGGCTGGGGGCCTGGCTTCCGCCCGCCCTGCAGCCAGCCACCACTGCCCGGAATCCACCGCCAGCAAATGCACAGGCGGAGGCCAGGCCTCCGCCTGTGCATTCACCAGCGCCATCGCTCCATTGGACCCAGTGTTTGGGTGGGCTTCCGCCATCTTGGCTGGGCTAATTTGCATACCATTGCTCTGATTGGCTGTTGGGCGTCCGGAAGAAACGATCAATTTTACTATTTCGCTTTTATAGAGTAGATGACGCTATGAACATAGATGGCATGATTTCATGTAAAAAAAAAACGTTTCCATTGCTCTTGGTTATTTACTCGGTATGGTAGAATTGTGGAGTCATATAGTGAATCTGACCTTTTGCAGAAGTGACACACCACCTGTTTCAACTGGGAATTTAATGTAAATAATTGAACCTAGGTGCAAAAAGAACAGAACCCTTAGGAGTTATGACAGTAGGAATTGCAGAGAACAGTGCTCACTCCAGAGCTGTGGGAAGAAAGGGACAAGGTTAGAATGACAGCAGAAACTCAAAGGAGGAGCTGGAACCAAGATGCATGGGTAGGGGCCTCTGCTGAAAGGTATTGGGGTCTCCATGGGCCCTTATAAAGTGAGTTCTGCCTAAGTTGGAAAAGCCATAAACTCTATTCAGCTCAGGAAAGCCCTGGTTTCCTCGGGATGGCTGTGAGGTGCAGGTGGGGCTGAGGATGTCTGTCTGTGGGCCCTGTGGGTACTTGGCTGTAGTGTTGGGCTATTTTCTAACCTGCTGCCTTGTCCTCCTCTGTCTTGATGATCACAAATTCTTCCTGGTCCAGGAGTACTGGGTCGGCTGCCAACTCCTGAGCAATGGCCAGTATTTGCCTTTTCCTCTGAGGTCTGTCCCTGATTCCAGGGCTCAGCTTCCCACTGAGAGGATGCTTAGTTGACACTGTAAGAGACTTTGCATCATACCTGTGTGGACCTGGGGCCAGCCACCTTATGGTCACTGAAGGGACTCAGACCTGGCACTCATGTGATCCTGTGGGGTTTGTGTGGTTATGTTCACTCAGTCTTGAAGGGACATGGTCTCAAGTTCAGTTCCCAATGCCTGACAACTCCTGTGGTTGTCCCTGCCCACATGGGCCCTGACCTCCTCTAAGTAGTCTTGAAGACAGGTGTTCTGATGCCGTTGGGACCAGAAGCAGAGTGCCATGCTCTCCATTGGCTGTCCCAGCATGTTCAGAGTTCCCAGTGATTCACTAGAAGAAGCTACAGAATTCACAAAGTCTGTTACACTCATGGTAACATCTTATTGAGTGAAAGGAGACAGATTAAAGTTGGAAACAGAAAATGTGCACAGTATGGGAGATGTCAGGCATAAATGTGCAGGCATCCCTTCTTGAGTCTGTGCTAAACTGTCCCAGCAATGGAGTATGACATCACACAAGAGATTGTCAACCAGCATTGCCCAAATTGTCATCCAGGCTCTTTATGGTGGCCTCTCACATAGGCATAGAGCATGGCTGACTTTAGTAATTCAGTCTCAGCTCCCCCAGAGGTCAATCTGATACAGTGTGTCCCGAAGTCATGGCCACAGTCACATGGTCAGCATCAACTATCTGGTGTGGTCCAAGGCCTTAGGTGTACAGGTAGAATATTCCAAGGGCTTAAAGATGACCTGCCATAGCAGGTCAAGGGCCAGACCTTTGTTTGTAATGTGGGAACAAAGGTGGGGTCCGGACCCCTCAGGTTCACTCAGTGGGTCCTTTTACTATGCACACAGTTATGGAAGGAAGCTTCTAATGACTTTCCTTGGTGTTCCTTGGTGTAGGAATCAAGCCCACTAGTCAAGTCCAATTAAAGCACAGAGGCCTTGTTGTCAATACTCTGGACTGTTCAAGGCTACTCTGCCCCCAGGCTAAAATACCATACACAGCTGCAAGGCCACAGTGATCTCACTGTATGTACACTGTGCCCTTCTAGAGCTAAATGATTGATGTCATTGTTGGCTAAAGGCCTCTTTTGTCTAAATCTAAACTAATAAAAGCGAAATATTAAAATTAACCGTTTCTCCAAGACAGGGTAAGCCATGCCCACCAGCCAATCAGAGCGGCTGTATGCAAATTAGCCCAGCCAACATGGAGGCCGCCACTCACGGACCTGAGTAAACAGCCCTTTCCATTGCGGCAGCAGCGAAAGTGAAGCTGAGCCCCTCAGCTCAGCTCCGATTAAACTGCCTCTAGCGAAACACAGCTTTTTGAAACATTGTAACAATCATAGAATCCTCCAGAGCTGAAGGAAAAAGCAGCTCCCGCCTAACCAGTAAAAGTAACAATTGTTTCATTATAGACGCTGCGAGGTGAACCAGAGGAGGCTTCGTTAGCAGTTAGAAGGCCGCCTTAAAGGAACAGTGTATCAATTATAGGAGATAAACAAAGGCCTTCAAGGAACAGTATCAATTATAGAAGAGAAATCACAGTAACCTGCGTCCAGCCAGCCTTGCTGGGACGTTGGTTCAATGGGAGCTGTGGGCAGCCTGAAAGCCCCTCACCCAGGCTGGTCAGGCACGCCAGCAGGTGGGCATCCCCCGAGGGGTCCCAGACTGCGAGAGGGCACAGGCCGGGCTGAGGGACCTCCCGAGTGCACAGAGCGGCTGCAGGGCGGGACAGCGCAGAACCCAGGACCCATGAGTGGGAAACAGGCGGCAGGGTTGGAGGGCACCGGGAAGCGGGTAAGAGGCGGCAAGGGGCCGGTGGCCTGCTTGGTGGCTGCCCAGGCCCTTTGCGGGGCATCGTGGAGTGGGAAAGCAAGGCTGCAGGGGCCGGGGTCCTGCTTGGCAGCTCCCAGACCCCTTGGCAGCACCGGGAAGTGGGAAAGGAAGGCAGCAGGG
>PVJC01049293.1:0-12230 GCA_004026665.1 Murina feae | reverse complement strand
CCGGCCTACACATGTAACAAAGCCTCTCTCTGCCTCACCTCGCAGAGTCTATACTGCAACAATGTTATAGTTTTAGACTCAGGCTAGGTCTGCTGTTCCCTTTAGCTCCCGAGGATTCTATGATTGATACATTATTGAAACATGTTTCGGAGGCTGCTCGCCGAGGGCCGAAAACAGTTTCCCTCTCGCTCCTGCTGCAGGGACGCTGCCTACACGTTTACTCAGGTCCGTGAGTGGCGGCCGCCATGTTGGCTGGGCTAATTTGCATACAGCCACTCTGATTGGCTGGTGGGCGTGGCTTACCCTGTCTCAGAGAAACGGTTAATTTTAATATTTCGCTTTTATTAGTTTAGATTATTACAGTTGTTTCTCCTGTTTCCCACTAGTTCCCCTCATCCTAGTTCCCACTCCACCCTCTACCCTTATCCTCCCCCCTACTGTCCTCATCCATAGGTGTACGATTTTTGTCCAGTCTCTTCCTACACCCCAACACCCCTTTCACCCTGTGAATTGTCATTCAACTCCCTTTCTATGCCCCTAATTATATTCTATTCACCAGTTAATTCTGTTCATCAGATTTTTTTATTCACTTGATTTTTAGGTTCACTTCTTGATAGAGATGTATTTGTTGTTAATAATTTTTGTCTTTACTTTTTCTTCTTCTTCCTCTTCTCAAAGGATATCTTTCAGCATTTCATAATACTGGCTGGGTGGTGATGAACTCTTTTAGCTTTTTCTTGTCTGTGAAGCTCTTTGTCTGACCTTCAATTCTGAATGATAGCTTTGCTGGGTAAGGTAATCTTGGCTGTAGCTTCTTGCTATTCATCATTTTGAATATTTCTTGCCAATCCCTTCTGGCCTGCAGAATTTTTGTTGAGAAATCAGCTGACAGCCATATGGGTTCCCCCTTGTAGATAACCACCTGCTTTTCTCTTGCTGCTTTTAAGATTCTCTCCTTGTCTTTCACCCTTGGCATTGTAATTATGATGTATCTTGGTGTGGTCCTCCTTGGATTCCTTTTGTTTGGAACTCTCTGCGCTTCCTGGACTTGCAAGTCCATTTCTTTCACCAAGTATGGTAAGTTTTCAGTCATTATTTCTTCAAATAGGTTTTCAATACCTTGCTCTCTCTCTTTTTCTGGAAACCCTGTAATCTGATGTTCGTACACTTGAAGTGGTCCCAGAGACCCCTGACACTATCTTCATATTTTTGGATTCTTTCTTCATTTTGCTTTTCCAGCTGGGTGTTTTTTGCTTCTTCATAATACATTTCTTTGACTTGATTCTTGCAATCCTCTAGTCTGCTGTTGGACTGCTGTATATTATTTTTATTTCATTCAGTGTATGCTTAATTTCTAGCTGGTCCTTTTTCATATCCTTGAGAGTCTCAATAAATTTATCAGCAGTCTCTAGAATATTCTTGAAAAGCCTTACAACCGTGGTATTGAACTCTATATCCAGTCGTTTGCTTTCTTCCATTTCTGTCATTTGTGATATCACAGGGCAATATCACAGGGAAGCGGTGTATACCTTTAAGAGTTTGGGTTTCTAGAGCTCAGAATTTGAATATGCACCTGTGAAATGACGGGGATACTGTCGGTTTACAATTCAGGAGAGATGAGTTCGCTTTTTTCAAATAACAGATATTAAACCCTTAAGAGTTCATATGACGAGAGCATAGACTGTCTTTATAAAGCTGAGATATGAGAATTCACTGACATACAGCTCTGAATTTGTGTTGTGAAATGAGGAGAATAATGTGTTTGTTTGTAGTGCTGGCTCATTGAGTTGGCTTTTTTCAAATACCATAAATGAAAGCCTTAAGAATTCACGTGGCGAGTCCTCAGAATGTATTGGTAAAACTGAGAAATGACCAGAATACTGATGACATTTACAATTCTGGCTGAATGAGGTGGAGATTTCACAAGGAATTGTAGTACACCCTAAAGAGTTCGTGTTTCTACAGATTGGAATTTGTGTATAAATTGTGAAATGAAGAGAATACTGTTTTACTTTATAATTCAGGCTCAATGATTCAGCGTTTTTCAAATAACATTATTGAAAGCCTTAAGAATTCATTAAAATAGATGTCAGGATATGTTTTCAGAGCTGTGGAATGATGTGAAAACAGCTTGTTTACAATTCAGGTTCAATGAGTTGGCTTTTTTCAAACAAGAGTTAAAACCCCAAGAGTTCATGTGGAGAGCACTCAATATGTATTTATGAAGCTGAGAAATGACCATAATACTGATTACATTGACAATTGTGGATGAATGAGGTGGCCATATAACAGGGAAGTGGTGTATACCTTTAAGAGTTCGTGTTTCTAGAGCTCAGAATTTGTGTATAGAGCTGTGAAATGAAGAGGACAGTGTTTCTGTTTACAATTCCAGCTAAATGATTTGCGTTTTTCAAATAAAGGTGTTTAAAGCCTTGAGAATTGAGTCACATAGAGTTCAGAATTTGTGTTCAAAGCTGTGAAATGACGAGAATTCTGTTTGTTTACCATTTGGACTCAATGAAATGGCTTTTTTCAAATTACATGAATGAAAACCTTAGGAGTTCATGTGAAGAGCGGTCAGAATGTATTTCTAAAGCTGAGCAAGGACCAGAATGCTGATTATATTTACAATTCTGAATGAATGAGGCGGCGATATAACAGGGAAGCAGTGTATACTTAAGAGTTTAGGTTTCTAGAGCTCTGAATTTGAGTATGCAGCTGTGAAATGACGAGGATACTGTCTGCTTACAATTTAGGCGAGATGAGTTTGCTTTTTTCAAATAACAGATACTAAACACTTAAGAATTCATATGACGAGAGCATAGACTGTATTGATGAAGCTGAGATATTATGAGAAATCACTGATAAAGAGCTCGGAATTTGTGTGCACAGCTGTGAAAGGAGGAGAATAATGTGTTTGTTTGTAGTGCTGGCTCAATGAGTTGCCTTTTTTCAAATACCGTAAATAAAAACCTTAAGAGTTCACATGGCGAGTCCTCAGAATGTATTGGTAAAGTTGAGAAGTGACCAGAATACTGATGACATTTACAATTCTGGCTGAATGAGGTGGAGATTTCACAAAGAATTGCAGTACACCCTAAAGAGTTCGAGTTTCTACAGATTGGAATTTGTGTATAAATTGTGAAATGAAGAGAATACTGTTTTACTTTACAATTCAGGCTCAATGATTCACTGTTTTTCAAAAAACGTTATTGAAAGCCTTAAGAATTCTTTAATGTAGATGTCAGGATTTGTGTTCAGAGCTGTGGAATGATGAGAATACAGCTTGCTTACAATTCAGGTTGAATGAGTTGGCTTTTTTCAAATAACAAGAGTTAAAACCTCAAGAGTTCATGTGGAGAGCGCTCAATATGTATTTATGAAGCTGAGAAATGACCAGAATACTGGTTACATTGACAATTGCGGATGAATGAGGTGGCCATATAACAGGGAAGTGGTGTATACCTTTAAGAGTTCGTGTTTCTAGAGCTCAGAATTTGTGTATAGAGCTGTGAAATGAAGAGGACAGTGTTTCTATTTACAGTTCCAGCTAAATGATTTGCGCTTTTCAAATAATGGGGTTTAAAGCCTTGAGAATTGAGTCACATAGAGTTCAGAATTTGTGTTCAAAGCTGTGAAATGATGAGAATACTGTTTGTTTACCATTTGGGCTCAATGAGGTGGCTTTTTTCAAATAACATGAATGAAAACCTTAGGAGTTCATGTGAAGAGTGGTCAGAATGTATTTCTAAAGCTCAGCAAGGACCAGAATGCTGATTGCATTTACAATTCTGGCTTAATGAGGCGGCGATATCACGGGGAAGCGGTGTATACCTTTAACAGTTGGGGTTTCTAGAGCTCAGAATTTGACTATGCAGCTGTGAAATGACGGGGATATTGTCTGCTAACAATTTAGGCAAGATGAGTTCGCTTTTTTCAAATAACGGATTTTAAACCCTTAAGAGTTCATATGACGAAAGCATAGACTGTATTGATGAAGCTGAGATATGAGAATTCACTGACATAGAGCTCCGAATTTGTGTTCACAGCTGTGAAATGAGGAGAATAATGTTTGTTTATAGTGCCGGCTCAATGAGTTGTCTTTTTTCAAATACCGTAAATGAAAACCTTAAGAGTTCACGTGGCGAGTCCTCAGATTGTATTGGTAAGGCTGAGAAATGACCAGAATACTGATGACATTTACAATTCTGGCTGAATGAGGTGGAGATTTCACAAGGAATTGCAGTACACCCAAAGGAGTTCGTGTTTCTACAGATTGGAATTTGTGTATAAATTGTGAAATGAAGAGAATACTGTTTTACTTTCCAATTCAGGCTCAATGATTCACCGTTTTTCAAAAAACGTTATTGAAAGCCTTAAGAATTCATTAATGTAGATGTCAGGATTTGTGTTCAGAGCTGTGGAATGGTGAGAATACAGCTTGTTTACAACTCAGGTTGAATGAGTTGGCTTCTTTCAAATAACAAGAGTTAAAACCTCAAGAGTTCATGTGGAGAGCCCTCAATATGTATTTATGAAGCTGAGAAATGACCAGAATACTGGTTACATTGACAATTGCTGAGAATGAGGTGGCGATATAACAGGGAAGCGGTGTATACCTTTAAGAGTTCGTGTTTCTAGAGCTCAGAATTCGTGTATAGAGCTGTGAAATGAAGAGGACAGTGTTTCTATTTACAGTTCCAGCTCAATGATTTGCGTTTTTCAAATAACGGGGTTTAAAGCCTTGAGGATTGAGTCACATAGAGTTCAGAATTTGTGTTCAAAGCTGTGAAATGACGAGAATACTATTTGTTTACCCTTTGGGCTCAATGAGGTTTCTTTTTTCAAATAACAGATATGAAACTTTTAAGAGTTCATATGAGGAGAGTATACACTGTATATATAAAGCTGAGATATTATGAGAAATTACTGATATAGAGCTCGGAATTAGTGTTCACAGCTGTGAAAGGAGAATACTGTGTGTGTTTATAGTGCCAGCCCAATGAGGTGGCTTTTTTCAAATAACATGAATGAAAACCTTAGGAGTTCATTTGAAGAGCGGTCAGAATGTATTTCTAAATCTCAGCAAGGACCAGAATGCTGATTACATTTACAATTCTGGCTGAATAAGGCGGCGATATCATGGGGAAGCGGTGTATACCTTTAAGAGTTTGGGTTTCTAGAGCTCAGAATTTGAGTATGCAGCTGTGAAATGACGGGGATACTGTCGGTTTACAATTCAGGCGAGGTGAGTTCGCTTTTTTCAAATAACAGATATTAAACCCTTAAGAGTTCATATGACTAGTGCATAGACTGTATTGATGAAGCTGAGATATGAGAATTCACTGACATAGAGCTCCGAATTTGTGTTCACAGCTGTGAAATGAGGAGAATAATGTGTTTCTTTGTAGTGCCGGCTCAATGAGTTGGCTTCTTTCAAATACCGTAAATGAAAACCTTAAGAGTTCACGTGGCGAGTCCTCAGAATGTATTGGTAAAGCTGAGAAATGACCAGAATACTGATGACATTTATAATTCTGGCTGAATGAGGTGGAGATTTCACAAGGAATTGCAGTACACCCTAAAGAGTTCGTGTTTCTACAGATTGGAATTTGTGTATAAATTGTGAAATGAAGAGAATTCTGTTTTACTTTACAATTCATGCTCAATGATTCAGCGTTTTTCAAATAACATTATTGAAAGCCTTAAGAATTCATTAATGTAGATGTCAGGATTTGTGTTCTGAGCTGTGGAATGATGAGAATATAGCTTGTTTACAATTCAGGTTCAGTGAGTTGGCCTTTTTCAAATAACAAGAGTTAAAACCTCTAGAGTTCATGTGGAGAGCGTTCAATATGTATTTATGAAGCTAAGAAATGACCAGAATACTGGTTACCTTTACAGCTGTATAAGGGGGAGGGCATGCCGGTCGTGCTACCCAGTGGTGGTGGACACCCTTTTTCTCATTTCAGGTAATGACACCCCGAACAGGAGGCGTCCTCTGGCATCTTTGGGAAGCTCAGGAGATGGGTTGGCCACAGACAGCTGATGGTTCAGCAACTAGAGATCTAGCCTGGGCTGGCGCGTCTGATTTGGAGAGTAGGGGGTGGGGCGGGAGGAGGAGCACAGCACCAGTATAGGGAGGGCGTACCAAGGCCTTTTAATTTTATGTTTTCCTATCCCAACCTCCGCCCCGTGGCCAAGGCTGGGCCCTGAGATCCACTAGTATCCCGGCCCTCTTCCTGCCACTCTGCACCACTCCACCTCCCCACCCTGTAATACACAGCCTGTGCCCAGGAGAGTGGCTGGGCCACTCCCCTCCTTGCCTTGGTGATATTCTAGGTGAGGGGTGGTCTCCTGGGTCTACACTGGGATCCCCCACCCTGGCTGCCATGGCCTCCACCCCCAATCAGGAAAAGGTGTCACCCTGGGATGGGAGGGATTTGTCTGTGACACTAGTGGAAAAGGTCCAGCGGGTTTGGCTCAGGGGACAGAGCTCAGGCCTGTGGATGGAAGGATCTAGGATTCAATTAGGGTCAAGGGCACTTGCGACTGGATCCCTGCCCCTCGGGGAGACTGCAGGAGGCAACCAATCCTTGTTTCTCCCTCACATCCATGTTTCTCTCTGCCTCTCCCGGTTTCTTCCACTCCCCCTAAAAATCAATGGAAAAATATCCTGGTCAAGGATTATGAGAAATAAACAGACAAATGAACAAACAAACAAATAAATAATAAATAAATGTAGGTGGAACAGCTGAACCCTTAGTGGGAATCTGAAATCTTGGTCCTCTTAATCCTCTGGGCATAGCATCCTAGGTACCTACCTTCAAATCTGGGCCTGCTCTGACTGCGGGTGGTCTGGTCTCTAGCTCAGGGACAAGGATTGGAAGAAGTTGTACTAGTCCAACTGAGTCTCCATGACCTCCTCATGATCTCCTGGGTGAAGCTCCGATAGGCAATGCCTGGTGCCTGGGCCATTGGAAAACTGCCTGGGTCTTCCCACAGTAGGAAAACCCACCATAAAGTAATTTTCCCTGACCAGGTACACAGTGTTGTCTGAATAGACTTCCAGCCATGAAAAACTAAAATGACCCCTCAATGCCTAGGATTTCCAGAGGGCACGGTAGGGACTTGAGAGACCCAGCAGACCACCACCGAGTCTCTTCCACTCCAAAACACACACACACACACACACACACACACACACACACACCAGGCACGCACACAGGCATGCACAGTGGCAGGGACTGATATGATGCCCTCAAGTGCTCCCCGTTGTGGCCTCCCTGGAATTGGCCAATGCTAGGCTGTCATAATTTACCTGAGGCTACACACCGTTCCATGACAGCAGGCGTCAGAAGGGAGACTAGAGCCACTGTCTGCGGTGAGTGAAACAGTTGTAAGCTTTTCCAAAGAGGCACCCCAAGGACATCGGGAGAACTCATGGAGAACAGGATATTCACAGACAAATCCCTCCCATCTCAAGGTCTCCAGCCAAGGGAGGTGAGAGGGGCCAGTCTCAGGAATGTGGGTGCCTGGTGACCAGAGTTCTAGCTTCTGTATTGTCATGTCACTGAGGGAGTGACATCAAATTGGCAAGGTTCCATTAGCGGTATGTTTTCCTCTAAGCAGAAGTACCCGGAAACCACTCTGGGCTTTTGACTGATAGCCCCAGAAATACTGCAAGTTCCCCTACTCAGCTGTCCCCCACAGCTCCCGGTTCTTGCCACCAGGGTCCTAGCGTTCAGGAGAGCAGAGTTAGACCTGTGCTGTCTGATGGCTTTAGTGTCCTGGCAAAGCCACTGTGTCCTGCTGGGCCTTCCCAGGGACCCTACCAACATACGAGGGATGGTGCAAGAAAGCATCTTCTAGAGACCCGGACAGGTGTCTATGACATCAAACCTGCCACACCTGTGGGCGCTGTGCCGCGTGCCAGAGGGACGCAAAAGCTCTGAGCCGGCCAGGTTATTGGACGGGGTTGGCTGTGGCCTGGACTGCCTCTTCACACAGGCCTGGGTTCTGGCACTGTGGTCCTGGTAGGGTCACACCGCCCTGGTGAGGCGACCTCTCCACTCCCCCCGACCCCTGGGGCTACCCTCGGGAGGGAGGAGTTGCCCACTGCCTGTGCTGTGGGCTGGGTGCGTGTGAGCGCGTGCCACCCACTGACCTGGGTGCCAGGGCGAGAAGCGTGGGGAGCTGGTCTCGCGGATGCGGGCAGACTTGGCTGAGGGGAGGCGGGGCTGCTCCTGGCCCTGTCTGTCAGGAGCCCTTTTAGCTGCCTGGGAGCCCTGCGAGCTCACCTGGGCGTGCATCCTGGAGAAGATGAGGGTGAGCACGTGCGTCTCCTGGCTGCACCCACCCGCTTGGTCAGCCCGGGAATCGCCTATGAAAGGCACAGGGTTCATCCATGTCCTGTTGGGCCCGGCATGCCCGCCCTCCTGTTACTGCTGCTTGTGAACGCGGAGGAGAGGAGGGAAGATGGGGTGTTTTTGGTGTATATGCAGGTAAGATTGAAATTAACTTTAATAAGTAACCCAGTTAATACTGTGTCTATTTCTGTCCATTTTCTTCTCTAGATAGAATCCAAATAGAATTGATTGCCTTTTGGGAACTGGAGAAAGAAGGAAGGACCTATTTACCAAATTATTAACTTTATTCACAGATCTTTGTTGTAAGCCTATCAGTTGACTCGTGTGGGTGACATAAGGGGGGTCAGGAGTGTGGAGAGTGGGAGACGGTGCTTTAAAAAACCACTTAAGAGTAGTGAGCTTGGTCACAATGGGTCTCACAAATGAAGCTTCAGTGAATCCATCTTCCCCAGATGCCGCGAGAAGTTTAAAAACCCTGGGAGGTGCACGCCAACGTTTTTGACAATCTGGGCAGATGGTGTTTCTTGTGCACACTTTTTCCAAGTCCTGGCTGGAATTGGAGCGGCTGTGGAGCAGGTTAAACTTGTGTGTGTTTGAACATTTTTACTTAACAGGTGATGGCCTGAAAAGCAGCTACTGAACTCTTAATCCACATCCAGCAAGAAGCAAGAAAGTGAAAAGCTGTGAATATTTCAACATGATCCATGAGTTGAGAAAGTACAAACTGGAACAGAAACTCACCCGAGAAAGCACACAAGTCCTGCAACTGCTTATCAATGAATGTTTTAATTTTATCAAGTCACCCTTTTAACACAAAATATTTGACAGTTTGTTAAGAGGAGGAGTTTGGGTTTAACTAACTTTCCTGTAATAGATTTCATGTCCTCTATGTCACATCTATGTTTTTAATGAAATACTGGCTAGATTATTCCACTGAATGGTCATACCCATAGATCTGCCTGTAGACTTCATCATGTGTCATATATTTGTTAAATCTGATAAGACTCCTCAAACTGAAAAATAAGGTTCAAGTTTCAGTTCAGCCACTGAGAAAAAGAAGTTTCATTCCAGAAAGCTTCTAAGAACCAAAGAAATTCAAGTGTTAAAAAACAGAATTGGACTGAGTACATTTAAAGATACTGGCTTTATTCAATGATTCATGGCTCTGACAGCATCCCATCCAGCCAATAGAGGGAGCTCTGAGGAGCTGTGCCAATGAGAGACTGTTCTAGGCAGAAGGAGGTGGGAACAAGGAAGTCCTACAGTAGAGCATGGACCGCTGTGCCCAGGACACTTTCCTCGGGGAAGACAGATGCCCTCAAAGTGCCGGCCAGGCCGCTCCTCGCTGACTGGTTCACAGTCCATTTCCAGGAGAGGCTGCAGACGTGAGTGTCTCCTTTTGGTGACATGCAGCTTTGCATGAGTTGCTCCATGTGGGGCCTATTGTCTTGTTTTTAACAACTGGCTCAGCAAGAAGTCCTTTCTGCCTCATAGCAGGATCACTTTTCCTCTTAACTGGAAAGGACACAGGTTACATGATTAGAAACTACTTTCTAAGGGGGAGGGGGCAAGGGTGCTTCAGAGTTTGTGTTGCTTTGGCACTTTTCTAGATTTTTTCCTTTTCCCTGGCTGCGGTTGTAAAGTTAATTCATTTTTCTTTGTAAGAATCTATTTATATAAAAACCCTGGATGTAACGCCCGTCAGGTCCGAGGTTCAACCAACTGGAAGGAAGTCAGTCCTGCAGGAGTTGCCTTGGCAATGGCTGCACCCTCCCCAAGCTGTTTCCCACTAGGGCGAGGGTTGAGACAGGAACCTGCCCTCGGAGCATAGACGCACTGAGTCCTGGGTCCTCTTAGCAATAGCTGTGCCCTCCCCCAGCTGTTTCCCAGAGCTGTTTCCTGTGAGGGCGAGGTTTGAGGCAGGCACCCGCCCTCGGAGCACACTGAGTCCTAAGTCGCCTTGCCAAGGACTGTGCCCTCCCCGAGCTGTTTCCCACGATGCTTGAAGGAAGAACCCACCCTTGGAACACCAGGAGCACCCAGCGGCAGTCAGTCCGGGGTTGCTGAGGTGGAGGCCACGGCGTGGTAGAACTCTGGGTCTGGCCCAACAGGGGGCATGGCCAACCTTCAAACCAGATCCTGACAGTATGGAGGAGGGAGCCCCACTCCTCATGGAATCCATAAGTGGCCAGCTTGTTGTCAGTGGCCTGCCAGTTAGGAACCCCATTCACCTGCATATCTGTATAAAGTTTTAATATAGTATATTAGAGGTCACGGTGGTACTCTTTTACTCACAGCATCTACAGAAATTGCTGCAAATTTACTTCTCGGTGTGCTGGAAACCAATTCCAGCATGTTCAGTAGGGCTGAATCATCTGGGAATGGCTGATGGCATTTCCCCAAACCTGAATAGGATACATTAAATTGATTGTTGGCTGCCAAGACAGTTCAGGGCATCTTAATCTACATGTTGTTGCCTCCTACTGGCCAAACACCTCAACAGCTATAGGCTAATTCCCCCATTGTGACAATGCTTGTGTATACCCTTTGAAGTGTATATCTCTGCCTCGCCTCAGGACAAGTTGGGTTAATAAAAAGCTTGGGATCCTAAGACCTGAGACCTTAGACTTTAAGAACTTGGAACTTAGATCTTAGCTCCTTCAGCTAGGCTCCTCTGACTCCCCCAATGCCTTTCAAAATTACCTTTTGTCTTTGGAGTCCTATTTAATCTATGCATGTTTCACCCAGATTTCATGATCCCCAAAGACCACCAGTGAGCCCTGACTCTGATGCAAAAAAACAGAGCCTTTATTCGAGCTAGCTCAGGCTCTGTCCCACACACTCACCTACACAGCAGCAGGGCAAGGAGAGAGCAGGAGTTTCAGGAAAACAAAGGATTATAGGGGGTCTGGAAGTAGTGGGTGGGGTAATGTGTGATTGGTCGAGGAAAGAGTCAGGGTTGGTTGCACAGGGGGGCAGGATGCAGTCAGCCTAATTTGGACCTGGGTCATTTCCTCTGCATCCCTATTGGCTGGTTCGAAAAGGGGTGGTTGAGCAACTGGGAACTTTGGGGAGTCAGTCTGAATTGACTCTCATGCACAGCCTTCTCCAGATTCCTAAACCCTTCTAGATGCTGGAACAAGAACACCACCATAATTGGTGCCTGAACTATGGACAATTTGGAGATGAAGTATTTGCCTGAGCAGATTTTTATGATGGTGGTAAATTAACTGTGCTTAGAGCCCATGTCAGCTTTGAAAGCCCATGGATCCGCAAGTGCATGGATGATACTCTGTGTTTAAGTCAGATTATAATGGGGAAAAATTTGATAAGAAGGCAAAATTATAAAGAAATTGGAATATCAAAAGATACCTTTTTAAAAATGTGGTTTCTTGTGAAAATTGAAATCCTAATTCATATTTGGAATTGAAAATCTGTAATAAAAAATAAGGCCCTGCTGCCGAATCCGCCTCTGGTGTAGAGAGATTCAAATGTGGCTGGAGAGAGCAGAGCTATCAGCTCTCCTGCAAAAAGACTACTTAACATTTTGTTTAAAAATTATAGAAGAATGCATTGGATAGGTTAATTCTCGCAAAAATAAGTTTTAACTTTCAAAGGCAAAAGAGGAAAAAATTTAAAATCTATCTTTTTCTTTTTTTTTCAATTTATCTTTATTGTTCAGATTATTACAGTTGTTCCTCTTTTTTCCCCCATAGCTCCCCTCCTCCCATTTCCCACCCCAACTTCTGTCCTTGCCCCCCCACTGTCCTCATCCATAGGTGTACAATTATTGTCCAGTCTCTTCACGCACCCCCAACACCCTTAACCCCCCAAAATTGTCCGTCCACTCCATTCTATGCC
>PVJC01049292.1:0-12270 GCA_004026665.1 Murina feae | reverse complement strand
TTGGATTCCTGGTTGCCTGTTTTTTGGTTCCTGGTATTTCATAACTTTGACTTGATTCTTGTGGTCCTCTGGTCTGCTGTTGGATTTCTGTATATTATTCTTTATTTCAGTCAGTGTTTGCTTGATTTCTGATTGGTCCTTTGCCATTTTTTTGGTATTCTCATTAAGTTCCTTGAAGGTCTCACTTAGTTCCTCGGAGATTCGTAGAAGATTTTTGAGTAGCTTTATAACTGTGGTTTTGAACTCTATATCCAGTCGTTTGCTTTCCTCTGTTTCTGTCATTTGTGATCTGTCTCTTTGTCTCTGCATTTTGGCTGGTAGAGTGGCGTTTTCTGTCGCAGCTGCGGTCTATTAATTTGGCTGCAGGCAGGGAGGCAGGTGTGCAGCTTGGGGCGGGGTCTCAGAGTCACTGGAGCGGAGCAACCTGTGATGGCTGCCACTCAGCCAGCTCTGTGGCACTATTCCACACCCTGGCGTCTGCGCGCCTGAGTCCCACGTCTGGGAAAGCTGCAAACAGATCTGCTAGAACGCCACAGTCGTCTTTTGCCCCGTTGCCAGACTGCCCGCACAGCGTTCAATGTGACCCCAGAGCTTGTAAACCGCGCCGCCACCGCCGCCGCCACCGCCGCCTTTCCCGCTGCCGCTGCAGCTGCCCCGCGCGTCCCTACCTTTTTATTTTGGCGCCGAGAACGGGAACTTTGATTCAGTCTTGATGCCGCTCCTTCTCTTCTAGTTGTAGCGCGTCCACTCCCTTGGTTCTGGAGTATGGTTGTTTAGGTTTATTGTTGTATTTTTTAATATTTGTGGGATGCTGCGCATTCAGGTATACACCTTATGCCGCCATCTTGGTTCTCCCTGCCCTTGGCATTTTAATTATGATGTGTCCTGTTGTGGTCCTCTTTGGATTCCTCTTATTTGGGGTTCTTTTCACTTCCTAGACTTGTAAGTGTATATTTTTCATCAGGTAGGGGAAGTTTTCTGTCATTATTTATTCTAATAGGCTTTCAATATCTTGCTCTCTCTCTTCTTCTGGCACCCCTATAATTCGCTCACCTTGTGGAAAAATCTAACTATGTCTCATGAAGCAGCAAAACTAGGTAAATTTGTCTTTCTTGTAACAAGACTACTACCATTCCAGACATCAATACTGCATTCAAAATCAGAAGACACATAGCTGGTTGGTGAGGAAAGAGGACTTTCTTTTCTAAAGTGTTGCCTTTTTACCCAGTTAGCTTCCCAGAAGGCCCCTGGCCAGAACCAAGTCACGTGGTCATTCCAATTGTAAAAAAAAAATAAAAAAAAATAAAAAAAAAATAGAAAAGCCCTGCCCCAACTTTGTTCAGCTTCAGTCTCCTGGCAGCTGGTAGAGGGCTAACGTTCCTGGGTGCAGCTCCAGAAGAGAAGGATTTGCTGAAGAAATCCCAACCCGCAGAGATGAACCCTTTAACTAAAGTGAAGCTGATCAATGAGCTGAATGCATGTGAGGTCCAACACGATGTGGCCCATGAGGTGTCCTGGTACTCCCAGTACAAAGACAGTTAGTCCCTGGATCTCCCTTAGAGGTCTTCCTTATGAACTGACTCAAGGGACATCACCTGTGTGTTCTCACAACATGGGGAGATTGGTAGCTATGTAAATTTGTTTTTCTCACTTTTGTTTTCTTTATACAGTTTCTTTGATTAAAAAAAAATCTTCATTAAAAGAATGTTATTGTAAAAAAAGTTTCACACATGTTATTCAAATCTACATATATACAAATTTAAGAGTAAAGAAATTGTTGAATATTGCAAATTGTGCATCAGCTGCCATGTACAACTTTGGGAATATTGTGCTAGTTTGTGAGTACCTTTGGAACTGTACATTGGAACATGAAGGGAAATAAGAAAATAGATGCTTGGCACCATGAAAATATAAAATACATTGCAGTCATGCAATCTGAAAGAAAGAATTTGATAAGTTAGTGTTCTCTTTTATCTCTTTTATCAGCTTCCTCCTGCATGCTCCACACTGGGGATCGAGGCTGCAATCTGGGCACATACCCTGATTAGGAATTGAACCTTTACCTTTTGGTTCATAGGTTGACATTCAATCACTGAGTCACATTGGCCAGGCTCTCTGTTTTCTTTAATATGTTTATTATTTTATAGATCTATGTTTGTTACGTTGGGGCTTTCTTAAATGTGAGGCCCAGGGAAGGGACCCCTGTTCCTGAGTCTAAGGGCAGTTCTGGCTGTATCTTCAGCACTTAGACAAAGTCAGGTAGTCATAGTAGATTCTTGCGAAGTATCTGATGAAATATATTCTGTGTGAATGGGATGAATGTCTGAAAGAGATATGGCTCACCATATAGTTGGTGAATTTTAAGAAGAGGTTCATTACAGTACAGACAGTGTGGAAAAACTTTCAAGGCAGTTTAGAATTGTTGACCATGAAGAGACCAACATTTAGAAATGTTCTCCAACAAAACACAGATAAAATCTTTAATTTGCCTTTGTATGGATGTAAGGAGGGTAACTTCTACTTAAACCATGAAGGCTGGGTTCAGAGTTCAGATTGTAAGTACACTGTTTCTTCAGAGAGCAAAGGATAAATAGCTGTGTTCTGAATGGGGATTGATACGTTTATTGTGAAGTTGGAAATTAGCTGGAGTAGACTTTGAAGCCTGAATGTTGGATGAAACTGTGCTAAACCAAATTGTGTGGCATGCGATAGTATTTATACATTTTCCCAAATGTGACGTAGATGTACCGTGGAAAGTCATTGTCACTGTGGTAAAATAATACACGTTCTTTACATAACTGCCCATCAGAGGAAATGGGGAGGCCCAGACCAGGGAGGTATAGGGATAGAATAGGATAGCAGGCCACCCTTCTTTGAGAAAAATACTTTGTCTTTTGAATTTATATCAGAGCAACTTAACCAACTGACTGCAAAGCTGGCTAAGAAGTTCTCAGTGTGGACGTGTCCTTGAGCTATGCTTTGTCAAGACCACTTGTCTCCTACCCCTGCTTTCCTTTTCTATCTAGAAGTTTAAGGGGAGAAGTTCTAGAAAACAGACTTGGCAAATTTCAAGAGATAAGAGGGAAAGGTAATTTTTATAGACTTGCACTTTTCCAGAAATTTTAAGTATCTGCTGAAAACTGTCTGACATTTCTTACTTGTATCTCCTGTCAAGAAAATAACACCCTGTAATGTGGAGAATCTTAACTGCCTTAGGCCTTGTAGCAAACTTAGATTGTAAACTGCCTTGGCTACATTGATATGGATCTACAGAATTTAGGGGAAAAGTCCTCCATTTAACTACTTGCTTAGGGGAAGAAAAAAATTTGTGGCTCCTTATAGGGGTGGGGGGGGGAGAAAGAAATTTGGCTGTAGCCTTGGCAAGCTGTCAGAAAATGATTATTGGCATATAAAGAGAAATTCACGATAGAGGATTTTTAGGGGAGCTCAAAGATGCAATATGTCTCCAGTAGTAAAGACATCTGGGAAATGTTGGACTCACTGTTTAACTTTCTGTGACTGTTTAACTATCTGTAGCCTCAGGTTGGGCTGAATACCCAGAAAGCCAGAATGCCACGCAAAGATAAATGTCAGGTCCAGGAAGGAGGTTAATGAATGTAGAGTGTGGTAACTGCCTGATGTTATCTGTTAACTTAGAAATGCATTGTTCTCTCTGGTGATCTCCGTGACTACCACCGTATAGTTTTACTATTAAGCCACTATAAAAAAGAGACCCTGTCCGGGAAGGGTGTGGATTTATTCCAGGCCGGCCACCACTGGCAGCAAGCAGCTGCTTTGCCCGTGTATGTAAGTTTCTCTTATTAAAGCTCTTAAGAATTTGAATAAGGCTATGTGTCAGCTCTTTAGAATCAATCCTGAATTTAGATTGGGGCTTTCCCGCAACAGGATTATAATTAGTGAAATGAATTGTGGGAAATTATTTAACCTCACTAGTAAAGAAATACATGTTAAAATATTAGGACACAGTTTCTCTTAATAAAATAGCGAGACCTATATTCTATGCATAGCAGATTGCATTGTAAATAGATGCAAACTTTTGGAGGGCAGTTTGCAATATGTCAAGAACCAAAAAGATGTTTGTGTCTTTTGATTCAGTGATCTCCCCCCCTTTTTTGGGAGGGGGTGTTATTCTAGAAACATTTAGAGAGTCCCTTCCATATGACAGATAGCACTGTAGACACTGATGTTAGAGATTGTGCCCCTCAGAAACCAACAATCAGCTGGGGGAAAACACACCTATAATTAGATAATAATAATACAAACAATGAGAAGAGAAGGGAGGATGGGGTGTTAACTGCAAGTTTGGAGAGTGTGTGGCAGGGGATGGGGACACTACCTCCAGGAAATGACAACAAATTGAATCTGGAAGGATAAATAATAAATTCCCTAGAAGACCAAGAGGGGACAGATGTTCCAGGCAGAGCCAGAATAAAGCCTGGAGGTGACTTTCCATGGTTCACCATGGGTTAGGTAACAGACCTGGAATTTCTGGAACTTATCCAACCATTCTCCAGGATGACTCTAGAACAAGATTTCACACATTTAATTTCTTTCCCTTGACTCTGGTTTTTATTTTCTGTCTAGAGGTACAAAGCCATCTTCCCCCTTCCCTGGGATAGACATTGGTAAATCATACCACCTTGGCCACAACCTCCCCTGTGGTAGCAGCTGGCAAGCGTGAGCTGTGGTCCCTGGGTCTCTTTACCTCCATGCAGGAATTCATGATCCTGAGTCCCTAATAAGAAGCAGAGATGAGTTCTCGGGTGGGAGAGATTGGCAGCTGAAGTCTGTCATGGAGTACCTGCATGATTCCTTCTATTTTCTTGGCATTTCACCTGGCAAGGAGCCCTGGAGTTACCTTGGCAGAGGGGAGAGTTAGGCCATAGTATAGGGGGAAGTGATGGGACATTCTCTAATAGTCTCCAGAGAGGAATGGACTTATTCCTGCTCACCAGCATTGCCAAGAGTGAGGTGGGAGGGTCTTTCGGAAGAGCCAGAGAAGCTCAGTGGGCATGATTGACAGCTTAGGGATTATAACCTACAGGAAAAGTTAAAAGAAAGGCCTTGGGAAAGTTTTGCACCACTAAGACGACTCAACATATAGTTGGTTTTTACATTCCATCTCTTCTCAAAATGGAACAAGCTCAATTGGTTACAATTGCATTGACTGCTTTAGTCCCAAAGGCATTCAGATAAGCAGCACATGTGAGACAGCACTCTGTAGTATTGAGCCATGTAGACACTTGAGAGAGGATCTTGGAGACTCCGGAGAGCTCTACAGGAGAGAGAAGCCCTGTCATCACCCTGCCACGCTGCAAAGGGCTGGATGGGCGAGAACCTAGTTTAGGAATTTTCCTTTCTCCAGGGCAGCCCTGACTCATTCCATAAAGATTTACTTAGCATGTGCTGTATCATAGTGAATATGTATCTTTTTACTTCAGTTTTCCAGACGAGGGACAATGATTCCTGTTTCAGGGCTTGTGGCAGATCAGAAAGAGGTCAGAATCACAGGGAAGCCCTGAACCCAAGAAGAAGGAAGCTAGGCAGAGCCACGTGTTCAGGCTGAAAAACGGACTATGGAGAGCCCCAGGGGTGACTCAGGCTGTAGTGCATCAAGCTAGTGAGGGCATATGGAGAGCTGATTCAGAGTGTGGACTGTGACAAAAAATCTTGAGACTAAAGCTGTAGCTCTGGTAGTGGAAGGAGAAGAGTACTAAGGGGTGAGGGTTTTTCTTTATAGAACCTGGGAGGGCATGAGAGAGGCCATCAAAGCAGCACCTGTTCTTTTCCTCAGATCTCAGCTCTTGCTCCCCACCCCCCAATTAAGGGCCCCTTAGGCCCTCTTCCCTTCCTTCCAGCCAACTTTCAGAAGCCTCTTCCTCACTGGGAAACCATGAATACTATTCTCCTCAGGCTCTTTGATAGCCTGGCTTCAAGTTAGAGAACCCCAGGACTACTTAGGGGAAACAGGGCTTGGGGGGAGCAGTCAGGTGGAGGCTGGTGTAGGGCTTATGCTTTCTACTTAGACTTTTTTCTTCCTTAGCCTCTACTCATCTGGATAAGGGGGAGCAGTCAGACCCCCTTCCCCATATGAACTGTAGCAAAAAAGAGGTTCAGGGCATGGAGGCAGTTATTTGGGGATTCCAGGAGTTGGGGCTGTTTTCCATTTATTTCTTTCCATCTTCCAGGCCATGCAAGGGTCTGATTTCCCCAAGGACCACTGGACGCCTGCTGTGCAGTCTCCCCACACACAGCTTGACATCTTATTCGAGTGTCAATACTGAAAGCCTCTACTAATGGGGTAGTAGCCTACTCAGCTCCACCACATCCAGTTTCTCCCTAAGCGGGGCACTATAATAATGTACCTTAAGAGTAGGGACACTTCACACCTCTCCTGTGGCAGAATCCCAGACTCTAATTCTGTGGGATCCTCAGCCCAGGGCCTAGTAAAGGGGCCTCATGCCTGGGATCGAGACAGTGAATGTAAGGATTCTCATTGGAGGGCCAGAGGAAGCTGTAGTAACTCTCTTGTGGTACTGGGGAGAGGAGTGGGGAGGCAGAGCGTTAGGGCCCAAATTAGGTCAAATGAGTGCAAGACAAAGAGGAGGTTGGTGATGCTTTCTTAGTTTGTAGTGAAGCAGGTTTCTAATGGTGGGGGACTTTATTTTTATGGGTAATTTGAAGGGCTTGCCAATATTCCAGGCTGCTTCTCACCTAGCTGTCTGACTTTGGGCAGGTCATTGAAATTTTCTGGAGGTCAATTATCTAATCTAATAAAAGAGCAATATGCAAATTGACCCCACTCCATTACACATACGCCACGCCCACCAGCCAAACCATGCCCACCAGCCAATCAGAGTGATTGTATGCAAATTAACCTAGCCAAGATGGCAGCCAGCAGCCACGGAGTTGGAACAAGCAGGAGGCTTGCCCCAGCTATACAGGAAGCTAAAGTTCCTGTCTGTCTAGGCTGGCTGTGGCAACAAAGTTTCAATTATAGAAGATAAATAAACCCCAGAGACCTGCTTCCAGCCTTGGGCTCAAGGAAGCACTGGGAGCCTACATTGTCAGGGGCAACTCAACCTGGGCTCCAGTTAAAGCAACAAAGTTTCAACTTTAGAAGTTAAATAAATTTCAGCCAGCCTTGCTGCAAACAGCCATCAGCCACCACTCACCCAGGCTGGCCAGGTACCCCAGCAGGGACTCCCTCCTGGAAGGGGCTGTGGCCAGCTGCAAACAGCCCTCAGCCCCTCACCCAGGCTGGCCAGGCACCCCAGTGGGGACCCGAACCCTGAAGTGGCTGTGGCCAGCCTAAAACAGCCCTCAGTCCCTCACCCAGGCTGGCCAGGTACCCTAGCAGGGATCCCCTCCTTGAAGGGGATGTGGGCAGCCTAAAACAGCCCTCAGTCCCTCACCCAGGCTGCCCAGGCACCCCAGTAGGGACCCGAACCCTGAAGGGATTGTGGGCAGCCTGAAAATGGCCCGCAGCCCCTCACCCAGGCTGGCCACACCCTCATGGGGTGAGGGTCCCCACTGGGGGACTTTGCCAGCCTTCAAACAGCCACAAGCCCCTCACCTAGGCTGGCCAGGCATGCCAGCAGGTGGACATCCCTTGAGGGGTCCCAGACTGCGAGAGGGCACAGGCCAGGCTGAGGGACCCTCCCTGAGTGCACAAATTTTTGTGCACTGGGCCCCTAGTCTCTTTATAAAATACTTGCCTTAACTCACAAGGATGTGGTGGGAATCAGATGAAAAAAAAAACAACAACTTTGCAATCCCTAAAGCACTTTACAAATGTAAGTTATGGCAATTGCTGTACTGAGGAGCAACTAAGTGAGCATCATGGATTTTTGGGGGAAAGAAGAGGTAGATGACTGGGGAAGAGTCACTCTTTCTCCTCCTCTTAATTGCCCTTCCTGCCAGATGAGTGCATCGCCCCTGCCACATCCTAAGGTGATCTGCCTGTTTTCCAACTTTTTTTTTCTTCTTTTTTTGTTTTCCAACTTTTTATTCCCCTTTTTACCTGGAGAATCTTTGCTGGATGCACAGAGTGTGGGATGGAAGTGAGGGTAGCATCTACTTCGGGGGGGAGGGTGGAGAGAGGACTTGACCCCACCCTTGGGTGATGCTCCCTGAGTTATGGAGCCGCTGTAATAAAACTCCCAAAGGCGTGGATCCCGATCCTGGCTGACAGCAACTTGGCAGCTCCAACCCCCTCTTCTCCTGCAGAGGTGCCGCCGCTGTACTGGACGACAGAGGGCACTATGCTGCTTGCTCTGGTGATCTTTCCCTCTTGGTTCTACTTAGTAAGGCTGGCCCCGCTTTAATCTTATAAAAACTTTTTTGAGCCCAGAGGAGAAAAAACAAGAAATAGATACAAGAAATAGTAAGATTTAAATATCTCATAACAGATCAGCTTTCACGCACAAGATTTTTACTCTTCCACAGTGAAATAGCCCCACAAGCTGGGTCTCAGTCTCCCTGTAGCCTTTGGGATAGTCACACTCTTTTCCAGTTTGTTCTAATCTTTTACTGCTTCAGTAAACCTCAATTTTGCGAACCTCCATTTAAAGGACTTCAGATTTAACGAACAGTATTTCCAGTCTGTATGTAATGAGGTGAAAATTAGCACCCTGTTAATTTTATTTATTTTAATTTTTTTTCACCCTGTTAATTTTAAAATGCTTTTAACCAAGACTTGCTCATAATTAAACTAGAGGCCTGGTGCATGAAATTTGTGCATGGTTAGGATCCCTAGGCCTGGTCAGAGATCAGGGCCGATCGCCTTGGCCAGATCGGTTGCCTGCTCGCCACCACCACCACCACTACTGCCGGTCGCCTCCCTCTGCAGGGCGACCGGTGGGGTGATGGGGAGGGGGACCACTGGCACCTGCCTTGACTGACTTGGGGTCTGCAGGCTGGGGGCAACTCCTGCTTTGAGTGTCCTCCCCCTGGTGGTCAATGCACGTCATAGTGACCTGTTGTTCCATCAGTCATTCCACCATTCGTTCCGCCGTTCAGTTGATTTGCATATTAGGCTTTTATTGTACAGGATTAACAGGTTATGTTTGCTATTAATTCACTGTTACTTTAAACAAATTTTAGCGACTAGGCCATATGTTGGGAAAAACACTGTAGTAATTTCACCTACATCAATAAATAGTTCATATCTACAACTATAGTCCACATATTTACAGCCAAATCACCGCTTGTAAACTATGTTCTGCAAATGGTTAGCACGTGATCACATCACATCTCGTGTGCTAATTGGTTTTGTTGTCACTTGGTATGACTTTCTGCAGCAGTTTTAACGCGAGCCAGCCCACATTCAGACATGTGCTAAACCACACCCCAGCCCCGTGCATTTGTTTACTCAGTGACATGTGAATGCGCACATTTACTAGACCTACTTAGTATAAATATAAAATTACAGTAATACACATAGAAAACTTTTTTTGTGAAATTAAAATTTTCATACATATTTAATTTTAATTACACAAATGTGTCTACATAAGTAAAAACAGGTAAACTAATTGTCAATTTTTTAATATACACATTTGGAAAACCTGCTTTATTATATAATGGACTTTCGGCTTCAATGGAACCCCCCTTGCCTGAATTAGTCTGTTATATGCAGGTTTTACTGTATAAACGAGCTAGAATGTATGTCCTGGACCAAAATAACAACAATAAACTCCAGGTATTTGGCTGGTGACAAGCTCACTCTCAGCATTCCTAGGATCTGGCACACTGACGCTCCTGCATGTGTGGGGTGGGGAGAACTGTGGGTTGGCAACAGTCAATCTTCCAGATGCACATGTGTGTCTCTGGCTCATGGAAGCCTGGGAGAGCATTATTTTTCAGAATATAACATGACAGGTAGAATGTTTTCCTGGTAGCATTTCCAGTACTCCCTCTGCACATAGAAGTCAGCATTACTGTTTCAAAGTTTTGGTCCTTTACTACTGGAGAGAGTGAAAGTTAATACCTGTTTATATGTGTTAGATAAACTTAGGTATAAGTAAGGACATCTAGTTTAGTTTAAAAAATAGAGAAAAATTTAGAACAAATTGCAAGCTGTCATTTTCAAGCAACTGCGATGGAGTAAGCACTTCAGTGAAATTGACTCATTTAACCCTCACAACAACCCACAAGGTAGATACTAGTATTTTCATTTTAAAGATAGCAGAGGCCCACATAGTTAACAGACAGTAGTGGCAGAACTAAGAGAGTCTCACTTAAAAATCAAAGTGTTCCTATTTATTCCCGGCTGCGTCTTAGAGTGAGCTGGGATGCACAATATATTTGGGGTAAATCCTGTTCTTCTTGCCTCGGTTTCTTCATCTCTAAAATAGGAACAATCATCCAGGATAACCAATCTGTACTATCAGGTTTATTTTCTAGGTATAATGTTATTCCCATAATGAAATATGTACTCTGGAATGTGAGAAATGGAAGGGGGTATTCATTCTGGTGATTTTCATCTGTTAGGTTTCCAAGGACCTCTGTCATGATGACTGCATGTGAGACACATGTCTTTAGAACACACTGAATAAACAAATATGTTTACTTTTGTCCATTTTAATTGACCACTCTGCTTTGTTATCTTGCTATGTGGAATTTCTTTTGATATTAATCAAGTTTTTTTTCCCAAATCTATCAACTGAAACATTCTTATAGGTGATGAGGATGTAAAAATAAATTAAGTATATTGCAGCCCCTCTGTAAGCTTATAGAGAAAGTTGTACTCAAGTGTTTATAATATGAAGCAAAACCCATATACTGCAGTTAAGATCAAGCCCTGCTCTGATTAGCTTATTCAGTGGGTTTTTTAATTTGTTGTTTGTTTTAAAAATAATTTTTTTGGAGTTGGTGATAACCTTTCCTAACAGAGAGTCTCACTATAGAGAATTTGGATTCCTGGCTTGCCTTAAAATAGCCCCAAATGGAGCCACATTAAGCTACCATTATCTCAATGTAACTATCAGCTGAAGTTGAGCAGCAGCCAGATTTCTTACAGGGGCAATAGTTCAGGAGGTTTTCACTGACTCTACTCCTCCCTCCTGACTTCCTTCTGTCTGTTTACTCAGTGATGGTACTTGCCTGTACACATTTGTGTTATGACCCATCAAGCTTGTTAAGGTTCTGTGAGAGATCCAGACAACACTCCACCCAATCCCTGACCATCCTCCTCCTTTAAATTGTGTTCAGAGCATATCCCCAAACACACTTTTTAAGTAGTTTCTACAATAGGTGCCATCTTCAAATTTTAAACTGCCCTCCATTCCCTCCAAATTAAATCCAGATGATCTAATTGACAGGGAAGATCTTGGGCTGAGGATCTGTTTTACTTGAAATAGGAATCAATACAAACTCATGTTAATGAAATTATGCTGAATTGTTAGCATGATTTTGTCTTTAATACCAAAGGGTGCTAAATATGAACTCTTATTTCATTAGTTTAATCACCACATCAGTGTCATAGCAGCCACTGAATCATCAGCTAATTTTATTACGCTATTATTTGTAATCAAGAGACGTCCTATGATACAGTCCCAGGAAAAAGTCTTCTGCATTGTGGCAAGAACAACGGTTGAGTACACTGGCCACAGCGTTGCTCAAAGCCATCTTGATGTCCAGCATTTGCAATTCCCCAGGGCACTCTTGCAATGTCTGCCTGCTGAGTGATAATATCTGCTAATAAAGCGATATCAACCGTCAGTAGCTTCCTTCACATGGATTTCCTAATGCTCTAGCTATCTGTGGGAATGACAACACACATTGCTTGTTGGTACCACTTAAAGGACTGTTGTGATAACATGGTGCAGGTTATTTTACTTGTGATCAATGGAGGGAGCTCAAATGATAATTGATGTACTTGTCTCTCCCTGATCTCTTAGGTCTGCTTTATTCTTGTACTAGGGGCCTGGTGCACAAAAATTTGTGCACTCGGGGTGGAGGGAGTCCCTCAGCCCGGCCTGTGCCCTCTGACAGTCTGGGACCCCTTAGTGGATGTCCTATGATGGCCCCAGTCTGCCAGGCGCCTTCTGTGTGTGTGTGTGTGTGTGTGTGTGTGTGGCCACTGGGGACCTGCCCCCAGCCGCATCTGAGGCTCGGAGCAGTCCTCCTGTGTGTGTCTACCTGCCGGGGACCTGCCCCCAGGCACACCGTGGAGGCTTGGAGCAGGCACCCCCTCTATGTTGATCTCTCAGACTCTTGCCCTCCCCTGCATGTTGTTCTCTTTTTTGA
>PVJC01049291.1:0-12219 GCA_004026665.1 Murina feae | reverse complement strand
AATTTTATTTCAAACACATAAACCTGCATCACTCCTAGAAAGCAAATCATCCCATTTCTGAGGTCACAGATCTCATACTTTCTGACAGTCTGGCACAAGCCCTTTGGCCATTCTTAACCCAGGTCAACAGAGCTCTCTGTTCATCTATTTTCTCAGTCTTTTTTCTGGTCTTGAAGTTCAAGGCATCAATTTTTTTTTTTATAATGACACCTGTTCTGCCTGCACCCATCCCTTTCTCACCTCTGTTCTCATACAATCTTCTCATCATCAGCTTCAATTTGCTTGCTTCCTGCTGGCAAAGCGGAAGCAACCCATGCTGGCAAGAATGCGACAGGCAATTCCACAATGAGGTGAGTTTTTAACTCTCTTTTTCTTGCACTCTTTTCATCTCCCAAATAAACATGTGGTCTATGGCCAGCTCCCTCTACAAGGGGCCAAAGAGAGTAAGGTAACTAGAGGAGATGGCCTATCAGGAAGCAGGGGCAATTGAAGGGCAGAGATAATGGCCTGGGTGAAGTGAACCGTGGAAAGTGAGAATGCAGGATATTTCATGGGAATTATTATGGAACATGGATACAAGGAAAAAGACCTACTGAGAAATCAATTTAAAAGGCAAGTAGTACATGTAGGTTAATGAAATATATTCCAAGAAATAAACACCGGGTTTTATTTCAGTGATGGCCTGAGTAGAGAATATATGGGTTCACTCTTAGACATAAACCCATAAGATGCTGAGACAGAAGTTGAAAAATAATGCAGCTGACTGCAGAGTTGCATGTGGGAAGAGGAAAGGCAGGGGAGATAAAAAGCAAGGGAGAGAGGTTGTATTCCGGGTCATAATGATCCAGGTGCTCTGAGCAGTGGTTTCTACACCTTACTGATCATCACACTCTTTTGAGGAGTTTTAAAAAAATATGGAATGTGGCCCTTCCCTGCAGTTACTCAACAAATCTCTAGATGTGAAGCCCAGGAACATGTATGTGTATGTGTATGTGTATAAGATTGTTTGCCATCTCAGTCACTTGAGATGCTTTTCCAGGCATTAAGATAACTGCTAATTTGGGGAATCAAATTCTCATGTATTTTTTTTTCAATGAACCAAGGAGGTAAGTTAAAGAGGATGGGCCTCATGAAAATGAACTTGGGACTTCTGTAAGAATGCAGGGCTGCTGGTGTAAAGAGAACGTCTTGTACTGGGTCTGGTGGGCAATGAAATAATGGCACGAAGAAGCCTCATTAAAGCGCAGCCTGTAGGGCCACATCTGCTGTGAGGGCAGTACTCAGTAACTGTATTTGCGACTGTGTTTTGCCGGCTTCAGGATCTACCCTGAGAACAGGTACAGTTGATCAGTTTTTGTTTTTTGTTTTTAAACAGGATGTCCCATTAGACTGATCATCCTTTACCAATAAATCCTTGGATCCTGGGATGTGGAATGCATGAGAAGCTATATGGTTTATTATCACGGTGAGCAGTTTGCCAAGATGCATTTTCACAGTGAGGGGAAGCACGCTGTCAGAGACGAGAGTCTGGGCTCCATGTCAGACTTACACGTGACTCCTGGCTCCACTGGTTGCTGCTGTGTGACCTTGGGCACATCCTTACACTCCATGTAGCTCAGATTTCTCATATGTGAAACAGGAGTTTGGATATTTTCTGCTTCATAAGTTGGTGTGAGAATTAAATGAGAAAATACATGTAAAGAGGTAAAGTGTTTAGAATAGTGTCCAGGGACATGCTTTGGGCTCAATAATCTAAACTAATAAAAGCGAAATAGTAAAATTAACCGTTTCTCCGAGACAGGGTAAGCCACGCCCACCAGCCAATCAGAGCGGCTGTATGCAAATTAGCCCAGCCAACATGGCGGCCGCCACTCACGGACCTGAGTAAACGTTTAGGCAGCGTCCCTTGCAGCAGGAGCGAAAGCAATTCTGTTTTCGGCCCTTGGCGGGCAGGCTCCGAAACATGTTTCAATAATGTAACAATCATAGAATCCTCAGGAGCTGAAGGGAACAGCAGCCTGGCCTGCCTTACTAAGAGTAACAAAGTCTCATTATAGGCGCTGCGCTGCGAGGTGAAGCAGAGGTTTTGTTACCTCAGCCCACCTCAGCTTAAAGGAACAGAAACCTGCGTCCAGCCAGCCTTGCTGGGATGTTGGGTCAATGGGAGCTGTGGGCAGCCTTAAAGCCCCTCACCCAGGCTGGTCAGGCACGCCAGCAGGTGGGCATCCCCTGAGAGGTCCCAGACTGCGAGAGGGCACAGGCCAGGCTGAGGGACCTCCCGAGTGCACAGAGCAGCTGCAGGGCGGGACAGCACAGGACCCAGGACCCGTGAGTGGGAAAGAGGCGGCAGGGTTGGAGGGCACCGCGAAGTGGGCAACAGGTGGCAGGGGGTCAACGGCCTGCTTGGTGGGCTTCCCAGGCCCTTTGCGGGGCATCAGGGAAGCAGGAAAGCAAGGCTGCAGGGGCCGGGGTCCTGCTTGGCAGCTATCCAGACCCCTTGGCGGCACCGGGAAGTGGGAAAGGAAGGCAGCAGGGGACGGGTGAGTGGGAAAGAGTTGGCGGCCTGCTTGGCGGCTTCCCAGGTCCCTTCCGGGGATCAGGGAGCAGGAAAAGGCTGGCCTGACCATGCGGGGGGTTTTCCCTGCTTTCTGGTGGCTGGAGGAAGATGGGCAGTAGGCAAGCTTGGGAGGCAGGCCGCACCCAGCCCTGGCCACGCTCAAAAAAGAGAACAACATGCATGGGAGGGCAAGAGTCTGAGAGATCATCATAGAGGGGGTGCCTGCTCCAAGCCTCCACGGTGTGCCTGGGGGCAGGTCCCCAGCAGGTAGACACACACAGGAGGACTGCTCCGAGCCTCAGATGCGGCTGGGGGCAGGTCCCCAGTGGCCACACACAGACACACACACACACACACACACAAGGCGCCTGGCAGACTGGGGCCATCATAGGACATCCACTGAGGGGTCCCAGACTGTCAGAGGGCACAGGTCGGGCTGAGGGACTCCCTCCACCCCGAGTGCACAAATTTTTGTGCACTGGGCCCCTAGTAATAATAATAAAAGCATATTTCTTAAAGAATTCTATACCATGGCAAGTTCAAGGACCATAGTGGATCAAATGGCATAAGGTCACATAGTTGCTAAGTGGCAAATTTAGGTTTTAAATCTGAGTCTGTCCAACTTTAAGTCTGTGCTCTTTTTGCTGCTCAGCACTGAACATTGGCTAAAGGAAATAAGTAATCACAAATCAGTGGGTCTGAGTGCCACAAAGAAAAGGACAGCATCTGGACAGATGGGAAAAGGATACGGTCACAAAAATAAGTGCAATCCCCCCACCTTCCAGAACAATTCAGAAACTGAAGGAGATAAAAACATGAGAATGATAAAACTAAAATAGAACCTACTGAGGAAGTAACTAGTTCTTGGTAGAACATACGCTGTGACCAAGAACTTGGAAAAATTTTAAATATGGGAAAGACAAATAGTGGAAGAAAGAATCAATTTGAAATTCCAAGGAAACAAATGGTAATACAAGAATGTAAAAAAATAATCTCAATATACTACTTTGCTCTGTGGTAAACAAGACTGCATATTTATAAAAATGTAACCATGGCTTATTGATTTAACCTAAAGAATGATGTTGCTATATTAGGTAGATTGGGGGAGGAATATGGAAGTAGTGTACATGAATTCCATGCTCATTTATTATAGCAGGAAATCAATAGATAATGCAGACAATGAAAAAAATAAGAGTATTAATATAAGCATATTATGTAGAGCAGAGAGATAACTACACAACGAAAGAAATTAAAGTGTTAAAAATGATTGCCTCTTGGGAAAGAAGTTAGTGGGTAGCACATGGGGGTGTAAAGGATTTTCTTTTCATTCAAAATCTTTTAGTAATATTTGTGTTCTAAATCTCATCTTCCTATTTTTAAATTAATAATTAACATATGGCACTCATTAAAAATAATTTCTGCCCCAGCTGGTGGCTCAGTTGGTTGGAGTGTCATCCCATGCATCTAAAAGGTTGCAAGTTCAATTCCAGGTCAGGGCATATACCTGAATTACAGGTTCTGATCCCTGGTTGGGGCAGGTAATGTGGACACCAATCAATCTTTCTTCTTCCTTCCTTCTACATCAACTGGCATGCTTCACTGATAGGAAGATCCAGTTTGTTCCGCTTTCTTTTTAAGATCATAAGACATTATTTGTAATTTTACAATACTGCCTTGGTTTAATCTAGAGTAACTGAAATTAATTATATTGAAAGAGCAAGTGGAATATGGTTTGGGTCAAAGGAGGGTGGGAAATCTTAAGATGAGAGAAGGTGGATTTATAAATCCTATAAACCTTGAAAGAGTAATTAACATCAAGAAAATGGAACAATTATATAGCCTTTACTATGTACAGGCACTGTTCCAAGCATATATATATATATATATGTAATCCTCTTAAATACTGTAATCCTCACAACTCTATGAGGTTAGGTAAAATGATTATCTCCATTTTATAAATGGCAAGTGAGAGGGTTGAAGTCATTTTTGTCAAGATTACATGGCTAGCAAGTGACAAAGTCAAAAATCTGAACCCACACCCTCTGGCTCCTAAACTCTGAGCTCTTAGATGTACATTATAGACTTTCTGAGTACATGCATACATGTAGTTTCTGAGTTGAAATGGAAAACAGGAAAGCTCATCACAGTGAATACAGGGGTTGGAAATAGGTTGGGGAAGCTTCTTGCTTCCGCATACTGGTTTTAGCTGCCTGGAATGCCACTTGCTTATTATCAGTTAACAAAATGATGGGGTGGGGGGAAACCTCAGGAGGGGTGCTGAACATGAATTTATTCTAAAGTGATGACAAAGATTCTCTCTTTGACCTAAGTTTAGTTCAGCTCCTTTGAGACCCCTCCTGGACTAGTTCTGACCATGGGCTTCCATCTATTCCTGGAAGAATTCAGTTTTGTCAAGAGTCCTGCTAAGTCAGTTTACTTAGAATTCCCACCTCCAATATCTGATCATTCTCAATATATTATCAAACATTCTCATTTCTCATAATCCTCCAAGTGATGTCTGATTATTCTGGGCTTCTTTCAGCAAAAATCTAATGAGTAGGTTTAGTTAAAATCCCTCTTCCCTAATGTTTTCTCTCAGTAATTTTCCATTAACTGACAGCTGCATGCCCAATCTGTTTCTTGGCTATACATTCTCACCTGTCCATGCTGTATTTGGAATTGAGCCCAGTTTTATACTGAGATATTTTCCCCCTATTGCAATAGTTTCTGAATGAAATCTATATTTACTGCTTTAACTACTGCCCAGCTCTGGTTTTCTTTGACAGTGATCAACCCCTTAGCACCTGTGGATGGCCATGTTATTAGGAGATCGCTGCTGAACTACAACATAATATCACCTCCCAGGGCTTTGCTCATTTTGATCAGATAGTTCTTACTGACCCACATCCCCTATGCAGCCCTCTGTCCATAACCCTATTCTGCCACTGCCTTTCATTCTCCCCAGCTCACTAAAGCAGGTTATCTGGATATGAGAGTTCAAATCAGATGCTTAGCAGACTTTTCAAAGTGATGAAAGTGAAATGGGTAGAAGTTTATAAAACAGGTATATGGTCATCCTATAGTTAAATTGCCACTTTACTGATTTGAAATGATTAATGTATTCTCAATAAAAATATTTAATAACCCATTTTGGAGTAGGTTTATTGCAAATATATGTAGTGTAAAGATACCCAAGAGCTACTTAGGAAATTTCCCTTATAATTAAAATAGATCAATTTTATACAAGTCTCAATAGGAAGATCCATTTCTTAATAAAATATTTTCTCCTCTACTCATATTGCCTATTAATTTGTCTTTGGTTCAACTTTTCTTGGGGTATGTCTTCTTTTCAACACCCAACTTTTCACTGATCTTTAAAAATTTTTTCCCTACTTTTATCTATAAGTTTCAAGAACTTTGTCTTAATTTCTAAATGTTCTTCATTTTTATAGAATTTGTTCCTCTTTAATAATTGCAATTATCTTCTATCTTTCAGAAATGATTAAAAACAATGATACTTAAGTTTTTCTAGTTTCTTATCTCTATACTTCAATTTTTTTCTCTTTTGTCACTGTCCTTTGTGCTGAAGCTATCCTTAAAATGCCCAGTGATCCACTGTCCATGCATGTATTTTTAAAATTTATCTTTATTGTTGAAAGTATTACAGATGTGCTCTTTGTGTTTTGTTTTGTTTTCTTCATATTGACCGCCTCCATTTTTCATTCATTCCTCCCAGGCCTTCACCACACTATTGTCTAAGTCCACTGGGCTATACATATATGCATATAAATTCCCTTAATATCTTCCCCTCCCCCATCTCTGCCTTCCCTCTGAAATTCGTCAGTTTATTCCGTGCTTCTATGTCTCTGTATCTATTTTGTTCATCGGTTTATTTTGTTCGTTAGATTCCATATATGAGAGAGATCACCTAATACTTGTCTTTCTTTGAATGACTTATTTCGCTTAGCATAATACTGTCCAGAACCATCCATGCTGTTACAAATGGTAAGGGATCCTTCTTTTTTACAGCCAGGCAGTATTCCATTGTGTAGATGTACCGCAGCTTTTTCTTTAATCATCTGCTGATGGGCACTTGGGCTGTTTCCAAATCTTAATTATTGTAAATTGCACTGCTGATAACATAGTGTCCATGCATATTTAAAACTAGGGGCCCGGTGCACAAAAATTTGTGCACTCGGGGTGTCCCTCAGCCTGTGCCCTCTCGCAGTCTGGAACCCCTCAGGGGATGTCCACCTGCTGGCATGCCTGGCCAGCCTGGGTAAGAAGCTGATGGCTGTTTGCAGGCTGGCCAACCCCCCCCCCCCGTATGGACCCTCACCCCATTGGGGTGTGGCCAGCCTAGGTGAGGGGTTGAGGGCCGTTTTCAGGCTGCCCACAGCCCCTTCAGATTTTGGGTCCCTACTGGGGTGCCTGGGCAGCCTGGGTGAGGAGCTGAGGGTCGTTTTCAGGATGCCCACAGTCCCTTCAGGGTTTGAGTCCCTACTGGGGTGCCTGGGTAGCCTGGGTGCGGGGCTGAGGGCCGTTTTCAGGCTTTCAGGCTGACCACAGCTCCCATTGACCCAAAGTCTAAGCAAGACTGGCTGGAAGCAGGTTTCTGGGGTTTATTTATCTTCTATAATTGAAACTGTTGCTTTAAACCCAGGCCTAGGCAGGTAACAAAGCCTCTTATTGGCTTCAGCTCCATGGCTTCTATAATTGAAAGAATGTTGCTTTAGCAGAGGCCCAGCTGGCCTAGGCAGGCAGTTTACTCCTGGTACAACGGAAGCCTCCTGTTTACTCTAGCTCCATGACTGCAAGCCTCCATCTTGGGTGGGTTAATTTGCATACAGTTGCTCTGATTGGCTGGTGGGCGTGGCTTAGGCATCCCGTAGAAACAGTCAATTTCAATATTACTCTTTTATTAGATTAGATAATTGTTTATAATTGGGGGCAAGGAGCACATTTGGCTGGAGAGCTTCACTCTAGGACAACTGATTGGATGAAACTGTTCATTTGGTTAAGGGATGTTAAGTGTCAGTATTAGAGGTCCTTTCTTTTGGCCCAGTTACATTCATCAGAAGAGCATCCTTACTGCCTGTGTAGGCTGTCCTGGGGATAGAGATTAGGAAGGGGGTCTTCCTACCCATAAAACTCCCTTTCATTTCAACACCTCATTTAAGCAAAGCTGTCAGCTCTGCTTGGGGTCCTGAGTCCAGGGTTTACTGATTAAATCACTCAAGTGGGGCCAGTCATTTGACTATGTAGATTGGTGGTGATAGTGGTGGTGGGTAAGGGGAATAGCTGGGTATCTGCTTCGAATCCAGACTTTCCACTGCTTTCACCTTCACTTTAAATCCTACCCCTCAATCCCATTGTGTTGGGAGCCTCCATTTTTGCTTTTGGTTTCCCCATGCCTGACTGTACTCTGATTCATATCTGCTTATCCTTTTATTTTCTCTCTCCCCAGATTTCATTGCTACCTTCCATCTACTGTTGTCTCCTTTCATTTTTTTCTTTTTTTGGGGGGTGGGGTGGGGGGAGAGTATGGTTACTAGTATACTGTTTGCTTTAAAAAAATAATTTATCACAATTATTTTGGTGGCTTTTCATGATAGAACAAAGATAAATACACCTCAGATCTGCCATGTTTAATTAGAAGTTTTATTATTCATTCTTATCTTTGGCACTAGGCTAATGGTGGGATCAAGTGAAATTCAAAATTTCATTAGTGGCTTTTAAAGTTATTAATGCCATTAGCAAAGAACAGGGCATACTGATTTTTTCCAAGCAAGTTTCTAGATGACTCAGGCTAAAACTAGAGATCTATAAATTTATTTATCAGGGTCATTAAGAATTAAAAGCAAAATCCATGGTCATGTAGTACTGGAGAGAACATTAGATTAGAAGTTGTAAGTTCTCAGTTCAAGATATATCTCTGCCATCTTGAGCAAAATACTTTTCCCTTGGCCTCAGTAAAATGTTGGTAATTAAATTACCTTCTAAGGTTCCTTCTAGACAAAACATGATTCTATTAGGTAATTTAAAATCCCTACTTGAATTCACCACAAATATTGTTACCTAATGTGTAAAATGCACAGCATTGGTAGTCAGGGAAATAATTTTTAATTGTATGAGAATTCACATTAATCACTATTTTTGTTTCTATAATTATGAATTTATTTTTAATTTAGTATCAGGAAAAATAACTAGTGCAACAAAACCAACATTTTCTCTGTATATACATTTATTTGAACTTTAAATTATGAGTTGATTTAAAGAAAATTCTGAAATATAGAATGGCACATAGTATGTGGACATGGGAAGAGTTAAAAAGATAGCTTGAAAATGAGTGCATTTTGTGAAACATGGCCTTCTCATGATGTCCTTTCTAGACGATCTTTGCACACACATTTGTTCTCCCCTTTGCAAAATCTGTGACTGTCCCTCTCAAAGGCTGTTTGCTTACTGAACCCATTCAATATAAAAGAGTTCATTGTAACTGATCTATTTACACAGACTGGAGACTGTGTCTCATTCATTTTGTATCTTGAAGACATTAAAGTGTTTGGCTCATAATGGATGCACAATCAATACTTGTTGGAAGAATAAACCAAATAAGTCTATCGATAAATATAATGGGCAAATGTTTCCTGTAATTGATTTCTTTTCAGCAAGAGCTGTCTTTCCCTTATTAGTTCCAGAATATAATGTCCAAAGAACCCAAAGCAACAAGGACAGGTCTCACATGAGAGATTTAAAAAAGATAAACAGAAACTACTGGAAACTTTTAAGACTAGTATAGATCCCTGTAAATTTGAGGAAGGAAACATTTCAAACATCACTGAATTCTGAGATTTGAAGACACTGAGACTCTGGCCTCTTCCATAGAATGGAGATTGTCTTCTATTAGAGAAACTTATATTTTGTAGGCTTTATACTATAAAATCTAAAGTCTATATTAGTTTGAATTTACGAAGAATTTCTATACACATTATTTAATATTATCCTCACAATAATGCTTTGGTGTTCATGTAACAGATGGGGAAAATGAGGTTAGAAATTTAGTTAAATGATTTTCCAAATGTCACTGAGCTGGTAGATGGCTTGAGCAGGTGTCTACAAACTATGATATGAGGTTGGGGATAGAAAGGCAGCTCCAGCCCACTCTTTGTTTCCATAAATAAAGTTCTACTGTAACACAGATTTATCCCTATGAGAGGCTAACTCGATTTTACATATGAAGAAGAAATTGAGGCAAAGAAAGTGGTGGATTCAGTTGGATTCAACCCAGGCATCCTGACCCCAAAGTCTTTGCATTCACAACTCTGCTAGTACTGGTTTTGGGGTCCAAATCCTGGCTCTAGCTCTGTGGCCTGGGGGAATTTGCTCCTTCAATAACTGGCAAATTAATACTTGGTTAAAACAGAGCTTTACACATTAAAAACACTCACAAATTATTATTTTTATTAACATTCAAAGTATTTCATTATTCCATTTCTTTCCAGTAGTAAAAAAAATCTTATCACAATTATGGGCTAGATGTTCTACATATGCAGTCTTATTTAAGTTTTATAGTAACCAATTATTATTAATCTCATTTTAGTAGGAAAAAAATGGATGTTCTGAAGGGTTATATAACTTGTTTTGTAACCTTGGTCTCTGGTTTTTAAGGCTACCTTATGTACATTACTCCTTCTAATATAATCATTTCCCTTAAATGAATATAATGATTTAAAAAAAGAATGAACAGACTATTTCTTCCCTCCCTCCTGACCAACCAACATATTAATCAACCATCAAGAACAAGAGGCAGGTTCATTCATTCTCAAATTCACCTTTGTCTTGCCTGCCTTGTTTCCTTTAGCAAGTTATTTCTGGAGTCTGAAATATGCTGTTTCTCCAATTCCCTTCATTGAAATTCTATTTATACTTTGAAACTAGTTTTGAATAGCACTGAATCCTTAAAGACTTCTCTGATCTCCAAAGACAGAAATAGTTTGTTCTCCTCAAAATCCAATAATGTTTTTGTTTGTACTATGCTTACACTTATATGATATATGCTGATTTATAGTATTATTTTCATATATGCCTTTAAGGTACCTCAGAAAGTGGTGACTTTAAATCCTTAGAGGAAAGTGAAATATTTAGCTCTCCAATGGAATATACTGGAATGTTTCTTTTTTAAAAAAATCTCTAATTGTGAGAAAACAAGATGGCGGCATAGGTAAACACCTGAAATTGCTGCCTCGCACAACCAGTTCAAAAACACAACTAAAAGACAAAACGGACATGACCCAGAACCACAGGAAGGCTGGCTGAGTGGAAATTCTACAACTAGAGGGAAAGAGAAGAGCACACTGAGACTCAGAGGAGGTGCAGAAGTAAAGTGCAGTGATACAGAGGCGCATAGAAAGCACTAGCAACTGAGGACATGGTTGTCTCTTTCAATCGGGAAGGAGACACAAGGTCCTGACTGCTCTGAACTCCAGTTCCAGGCTAGTCTCTGGGGACCCAGACTGATACTGGGAGAATCTCAACTGTCTGGCATCGGACAAAACTTGAGGTGGCTTTCTCTCAGAAGTGCTTGCAGTGATTACTGCCAGACACTGAGACCCGGGGCCTCTTAGAGATGGGCTGAGGATCAGCCATAGCTGTTTGCTCCACCCTGTTTATTCCCTGAGACCCGCCCCACCCAAGCTGCATGCAGAGGCTTTTGCATATGAATGACTGGCCCTTTGCAATCTAAAATGACTGGGGCCTTCCAGATTACAACTGCTCAGATCCATAAGGGACACACTCAGAGGGCAGACTCAGTGAGCATCAAAGCCCCACTGAAGCAAGTCTTGCCCCATAAGGGTGTCTCCAGCACAGAAGTTTTCCCACTGTAGACACAGCTGATTCTCACAACCAATTGGCCTGGAGGTAAATTGCTCCCAGTGATACCTACAACAATTGAGGCTTAACTACAACAAGACTGTGTACAAAGCTCTCAAAGGGGAGCACCAAGAGTGTCCACCTCAGCTAATTGGGGAGGCTGAGCCACTGGGCCCTATTGGACGCCTAGCACAGAAAGCCACTCTATCAACACAGGGAAGCAGCCAAAATGCGAGGACAAAGGGACAGGTCACAAATAACAGAAATAGAGGAAAGCAAGCTACTGGGTATCAAGTTCAAAACCACCATTATAAGGTTTTCAAGAATTTTCTAGAAGCCACCAATAAATCTAGTGAGACCCTCGAGGATATGAAAAAGGACCAGCTAGAAAATAAGCATACACTGAATGAAATAATGAATAATATACAGAGATCCAACAGCAGACTAGAGGATCGCAAGAATCAAGTCAAAGATTTGAAATATGAAGAAGCAAATAACACCCAACCGGAAAAGCAAAAAGAAAAAAGAATCCAAAAATATGAAGGTAGTGTAAGGAGCCTCTGGGACAACTTCAAGCGTACCAACATCAGAATTATAGGGGTGCCAGAAGAAGAGAGAGAGCAAGATATTGAAAACCTATTTGAAGAAATAATGGCAGAAAACTTCCCCTACCTGGTGAAAGAAATAGACTTACAAGTCCAGGAAGCGCAGAGAACCCCAAACAAAAGGAATCTAAACGGACCACACCAAGACACATCATAATTAAAATGTCAAGGGCAAAAGACAAA
>PVJC01049290.1:0-12251 GCA_004026665.1 Murina feae | reverse complement strand
AGTGGGAAAGGAAGGCAGCAGGGGACGGGTGAGTGGGAAAGAGTTGGCGGCCTGCTTGGTGGCTTCCCAGGTCCCTTCCGAGGATCAGGGAGCAGGAAAAGGCTGGCCTGACCACGAGGCGGGGTTTTCCCTGCTTTCTGGTGGCTGGAGGAAGATGGGCAGTAGGCAAGCTTGGGAGGCAGGCAGCACCCAGCCCTGGTCACGCTCAAAAAAGAGAACAACATGCAGGGGAGGGCAAGAGTCTGAAAGATCAACATAGAGGGGATGCCTGCTCCAAGCCTGGGGGCAGGCCCCCGGCAGGTAGACACACACAGGAGGACTGCTCCGAGCCTCAGATGCAGCTGGGGGCAGGTCCCCAGTGGTGACACACACACACACATACACACACACACACAAAAGGCGCCTGGCAGACTGGGGCCATCATAGGACATCCACTGAGGGGTCCCAGACTGTGAGAGGGCACAGGCTGGGCTGAGGGACTCCCTCCACCCCGAGTGCACAAATTTTTGTGCACCGGGCCCCTAGTATGTATATATTAACTGTGTATCAAGAAATGTATTATTTTTTAAATTAAATTTATTGAGGTAACATTGGATGACATTATGTAAGTTTCAAGTGTACAGCTTTATAATACATCAACTGTATATTGCATTGTGTGCTCAGCACCCAAAGTCTAATCTCCTTCCATCTCCATATAGGGTGTGGCAAAAGTAGGTTTAAGTTGTGAGTATGCAAAACAAAGTTTATTCATATACTAGTGGCCCAGTGCACGAAATTTGTGCACATTAAAAGGGGATTAATTAGAGGAAATATTTTAATATTGCTATTTGCCCTTTCTCTATAATAGAAGTATCAGAGATTAAAGAAAATTAGTAAAACGTATATGAAAATCTTCTTCCTGTCAGAGTCTGGGGTGCACCATGGAACCCAGAGTCAAGTCTTCAACCACCCACGTGCACCTCAAAATCACTCGAGACCCAAACCTGGACGGCCCCCCTTCATTGGGCTAGATCCAGACCCGGCCAGTCCCACCCTGTCAAGCCCTGCCAGGTGGGGGGGTGCAGCCTCAGGTCCCCTGGGTGCCAGGGCAGGGGGCCACAGCCTGAGGTCCCCCATCAAGCCCTGCTGGGCAGAGGGAGTGGCTTGTGATCCCCCAGCCTGGCACCAGGGCAGGGGGCACAGCCTGAGGTCCCCTTGCCTGGCGCTGGGGTGGGGGCATGGCCTGAGGTCCCCTGGCCCAGCACCAGGGCAGAGGGCACACCTTGAGGGCCCCCGTCAAGTCCCGCTGGGTGGGGGGCACAGCCTTAGGTCCCCTGGCCTGGCACCAGGGAAGAGGGGGAAGCAGCCTGAGGTCTCCTGTCAAGCCCTGTGGGTGGAAGGCACAACCTGAGGTCCCCTGTCAAGCCCCATGCAGGAGGTGGGTGGGCACGCAGCCTCAGGTCCCTGCTGATTGCTCCTTAAGGCTCGTTATGGGAACTTAGCCTCAGCTGTGGGTGCAAACTGACCAGAGTGATGGTCAATTTGCATATTCCCTCTTTATTATATAGGATTATTTATTAATTATTATATTGTCCAATGAATAAGTGTAAACCTATTTTTTCCACACCCTGTGTTTGGCCCCCTTCATCCTACCCCACTCCATTCCTTCTGATAACCACCATACTGTTGTCTGGGTCTATGAGTTTGTTTGCTCAGTTGTTGCTTTCTGTTATACATTCCACATGAGTGAAATTATATGGTTTTTGTTCTTTTCCATCTAACTTATTACTTCAATTAGCATGATACTCTCAAGAGCCATTCATGTTGTTGCAATTGGCAATATTTCTAAATACTCAAAAAAGCAAGCTCTTTAGTAAGTTGCCCTTTCATAAGTATTCATTCATCTATTCATAGAATTATAGTTACCACAAACATTGCTAATTAATTAGACTTTCCTGTGGTTACATGGGATTATGGAAAATTTTAGAAATGATCAAATTCTGTGGTCACTATAGCAATAGTTCTCTCTCTCTCTCTCTCTCTCGCTCTCTCTCTCTCTCTCTCTCTCTCTCTCTCTCTCTCCCTATCTTAATATAGTATCCTAAAACACAGTTAGTAGTGGTTAGTTGTATCCACATGTGTTTTTTCAACATGAGAAAAGCTGGTGTGTATTTTTCATAGGTATTTCATTAACTTAGTTGCCCTCTACTGTCATGTGGCTGCTTCAGGTGCTTTCTCCAGGTTGTCTGAAAGAAGGTCTGATGACTCCATTTGGGAGGGGGCTGGAGTGGTAGACCTGAGCCTTAAATCTTTTGGCGTTATCAGTGTTGGGTAAGTGTGAAACAAGAGGGTTGTTAGTTGCTCAGGGAGGACAGAGATTGCAGGCTGGGATAGCTGCTTGCTTAGCAGCAAATGCATTATCTTTGCTGTTCTTTTCCTTTTTTCCTGGGCTTGCCTAGGTGACATGTCCTACATAGATACCTATTTCCTTCCTCTGAGATTCTGCCCCAGGCATAGACAGAGCCATGATTATTGCAGCTTTTGAGTGGTTCAGTTTATCTTTAGTAGGTGTCCATTCTTCATTGTTGACACCAACTAGAGGCTGGTGGGCGCCAAACAAACAGAAGACTCAGCATAGACTCTATTGTGTTGTAACTCGTCTTGCCAAACTTAGGAAAACCGGTCCAAGGGCAGGAGAGCACTAATAAGCAAATGAGCTCCTCATTAGGTCACGTCCCAACTCCCTTCTTCTGTCTGGACCGTTTTCTATTGTAAATAAGATCAGAAACCCTGCTACAAGTCATCAGAATGACTGGCACACGCTGTACTGTTTGGCTTTGAGCCTTTGTGATTGTGAAAAGTCTCTCTGTTCTCCCCTCTGCTTCACCTCCCAGCTCCTCTTTTGAGATTGTGTCTAGAATGAGGGGCACAGGGCTTTACCCTCTTACTGACCTTCTCCTTCCCACTCTATCCCATCCCAGTTGGTCAGTGGCAGTCAGGTATTGGTGCCCAACACTATGCAAGTCACATCCCATGTGGAGGTGAATCCTATATAATAAAAGCCTAATAGGCTCAGTGTCCGACCATTCATTCAACCCTTCGAACAGTTGCTATAACACACACTGACCACCAGGGCGGCAGATGCTCTGACCAGTAGGTTAGCTTGCTGCTGGGATCCAGCTGATTGGGACTGGACAAGACAGGTCAGACACACCCTGGACAAATCTGTGCACCTCTAGTTAGTCATAACAGCTCACATTGATCTCCATGACCCTTTGCATGTGACTGCTGAGGGCTACTCTGTCCAGGTTGTCTGAAGAGCTGTGTGCTAGCCATTGTACAAGCAGTTCACATGTGTGATCGCCTCGTGCCAGATGAAGTGGATATAACTTTTATTCCCATTTTACAGAATAAGATCCTGAGTTTTTACTCTTGGTTTCCTGGGGTTGTAAAGTAGGAATGAAGTCTTATCGGATGCCAAATCTTATATCTTAACTACTCTCTACTGCCAAAGGCAATTATGTCACAGGCCTTAGCCTAACACCTCACCAGGGATTTCTCTGGTGGCAGTGCTGATTGATTTCCATGGTAAAGGTGGCCTCTGATCCACCTCATGTCTGAGATTGCAGTTAATTTTGTTTCTTTTTCTGCAGAAGCATACATTGCTGTGGTTTGGCTCGGGTCTCTATCAGACAAGCCCTCAGGTGCAGAGTTAAAAGGCATGTGTACATTAAAGTACTCAACACAGGACACATCTCTGGGTAATAAAATCATGTATGAGAGTGATGGGACACCAACTTTTCTCCTCTGGAAAGTGGGATGAGGCAGGTGCGGTTTTATTTATATCTGCAACTTTTTATTTTTTAAATATATTGAAGAGAGCAAACAAAAGACAGATTATTGGGAAGAGAAGAGAAAAGTTAAATTCATTTTTCCATTGAGAGCCAGTCTTTTAAAATGTAGTACCAAGGTATTATGAAACAATCATTTTATAAATGAGGGCTTGAATATGGTGCTTCTGAATTAGACTTCTTAACTTATTTTGGAGTCTGCTTACAAAAACACTTGTTTTTAAATAATCCCAATCTAACCTCACTGAAGGCAAGGAGTATGTTTGTTTCTCTGCATCACTCAGTGCCCAGCATAAGATCTTGATTCATAGTGGGTGGATGAATGATCACATGCAGAACAGAGCAGTTTTGCCCTCACCAAATGCTCCATTCTGTTCTAACCAGTGATTCCATGTAGGCACACAAGTGGAACTGTTTCTCTCTCATGTAGCACTCCTTAATGTTATTCTGTGTTTAAAAACAATGTTTTTAACTAACTCCCTTGCTTTTTTGCCTGAAGTTAGTGCTGGGAAAATTGTGCCGACTCACTGAAGGCTTCATGCGTGGCAGCAGCCATGTACCTGTGGAAAGCCTGTGGCTACTGCAGTTGAAATTCTACTTAATGTGCGCACGTGAAGGACGAGTTGCTGCCCCTTCCAGCTTGCTGCGGTTGTCCGGCAGATGAGCTAATGATGCTTAGGAGGCTAGGGAAGTGGAGGTGTTTTCATAGCTTGTCTCTGTCTCGTCTCCCACGAAGTGCAGCCATCATCTGACACATGTGCAATGGGCCCAGCCCTTTTTAGGGTGCAGAAGACGCTTCCCTGCGTCTGCGGCTCACAATGGAGCAATAGACTTCTGCAGTGATATATTGCATCCCTGGTGGTCAGACGCCGTCAGTGAAGCTTATCTGGAATCTATTTAACTGTTATCCATCAAGCTTTATATATAAAATAAAATAAAAGGGGCGGGAGTGTGGAACCAGAGAGGAAAGACTGTATCTTTGCCAAGGAGCTCTCTCCTCTTCCTGTGACTCATGCTTAGAGAAGCAGAGGGACTTGGGAAAGCTGCCTGCAGTTACATTGAGGCAGGCAGTTCTCCTGGCACTTTCTGACATTGAAAATAATTTTCTCATGCCATGAGAGGTTTTTCAAATTGTCTGTGCTGTCCTTCTGGGCCAGCCTGATAGCTTTTGTTTAGCTTTAGCATGGCATTTCTGTGGAAGGTTTGCCAGCCAGAGCAAATGAACCCGGACCTTTATATTTGGTATTGTACTAAAGAACCAGCTCTTTCCTGTTTAAAATTTGAAATCATTCTTTCTGATGATTGTTAACATATTAAAAGGGATGATGTCTGACCCTTAGCCTTCCAATGGCATGAAATCTGCATTTGTTCAGTCTTAAGACTATTTTTTTAGTACCTATATATTACATTTGTACAATTTCAGAAGTTCAGTTTTTTTATAAGTTTGGTTTCCGTATGGAGGGCACTGACTTGAGCTGAATACCGGAACTGTTAATTAAATGTCGTTGGTTTTTACCATTTGACAGCACAAGAAAGAAAGGTCACCTTAATTTTTCTACCTTCGTATAAATAAGGGTTTTTTGGTAAATGCTAAATTAGAGCTTTCTGAAAACCAATTGGACTGACAAATATAAATCTCAATTTTTAAACTTCTTTCCTTTTTAGCTACAGAAAGTGGTTGTGTCCTTTTATGGTTCCAGAAACTGGCAAGTAATTTCCTAATATCCCTATGATCACTCCCATCTCACTCCCTCTTTTTTAAAAGAGTTCAACCATTTTGCTTTAGGAGTTGCCAAATAACAAGGGTTTTATACCAAAAATAGTAAGATATGGTGGTGAACTATTTGGGTGATTATGACTGCTTACAATAATTTTTTAAGGAGTAAAAGAAAGTAGCAACAGATAAAACAATTTGTGTTGCATAAGAAAGTTAATTTGTATGGGTTACTTTTAGATATAAATTTAATGCAATGAAGTATTATTCATTTGAGTAGAAAATACTGATGGAGGGATCAATTATTGAAAATTTTATTACCTGCAAAACTTGATCTCCGATTTAAATCTACTTTAGGGACCTGAATTTAACTTTAGTGATTGTATCATTTCATTTTGAAATTTTAGATGCCAGTTGGCAGGGTCTGCTCACTTCACAATAATCTGTGTTCACTGCCCAAACTGGGTAAAATGATACTCACCTGGTAGGAGAATGGAGGAGAATGGAATAAAGGAGAGTAAGCTGTTGGCTGACTGGTAGCTTGTTTATCTGTGAGTCTCTGTTCACTTATTTGTATCACTGCCTTTTTTATGTTTCAATAGAAATGTGTAAATAACTGATGTTTTAATGTGTGGATGAGGCTTAGTATTCTTTAGGGTCATTAAACTTGGGAACTGGAAGGAGATTGGGCAGTCTGGTCTAGCCTAGAGTTCCAGTGTATTTTGTTAGGCCTATATAGTATGTTTTCAAAAACAGTATAAGTAGACAGCCAGTTTGCTTGGTCATAATACTAGCAGCTTTGCACCTATCATCTTACATGATTCTTCATGCATTTATATTAGTTTACTGGCCATTTGAGTTCGTGATGCAGATAATCCTACCTCTTCATATTACAGTTACAGGAATTGAACCCCTGGAAGGCTGAGTGGATTTCCAAAGTTAAACAACTAGTTCAAGACAGTTCAGAATTATTTTACAGCCTAAGTATTTTTCTCTGAATTCTGCTTCTTAATTTAGAAAAGATGTTATTTATTTTTCAGTGTATTAGAGACCTTTGTCAAACTGCAGAGATGATTTTTAAAGATGCCTTACAGCCCTAACCGGTTTGGCTCAGTGGATAGAGCATCGGCCTGTGGACTGAAAGGTCCCAGGTTTGATTCCAGTCAAGGGCATGTACCTTGGTTGCAGGCACATCCCCAGTAGGAGGTGTGCAAGAGGCAGCTGGTTGATGTTTCTCTCTCATCAATGTTTCTAACTCTCTATCCCACTCCCTTCCTCTCTGTAAAAAATACATAAAATATATTTTAAAAAAAATAAAAGAAAATAAACATGCCTTACAAATATAATAAAAGCATTGAGAGGCAGTGGTGGAGTAGTAAGAGTAAAGGGTCTAATTTAAGTCCTGTGACTGTGTTTATCTTGGGTACTGCATGGATATTATTCAAAATCCACTCAATAAACAGTGGATATTGGAGGTCCCTACTTAGTGGAGGTCCCCACTAAATTAAAGATTCTCTAATTCTATGTAAACTTTTCTTCCTCCTCTCTCCCCAATTTACTTGACATAGGTGGCTCTCAAGGTCTCTTCCAATCTTGAAAGAAGTCTAAGTGTTCGGATTTATAACTTGTTAGGGAAGTTCTTTGAACCTGTGTACTCTGTGCTCGTTGTTTTCACTCTCCTATCAGCTTGTCTGTTTCCTGAATTTATTATTGTCCTTCCGAATCCATGTGTCCTTGTATGTGTGGGATAGCAGTGTGGAGGAGATAGTAGGTGGCCCTCCAGGATGAACACATACCATGCCACATCCTCAGCCATCTCTGACTTCCTCCTGCCTGGTACAAAGGCAGCATTTCCTGCTAGCTTCATCCATTTAGGCAGGATGATACTTCAAAACCAAATGATTATTGTTTCAAATATAAATAATACTCATGAATTTTGACATGCAGAGGTAGGCAAAAGGAGGTTAAATTACCAGCTATAGTTACCTAAATAGAAATCATCATAAGTAATAATACAAAGTGATAACAATAAGAAGAAGACAAATAATACAAATAAATAATGCAATAATTAATAAAGAAATAATAATCTATCTATATAAAAAGCTAAGTGGCTGTCCAACCGTCTGACCAGCGAGTAGGTATGACACACACTGACCACCAAAGAACAGATGCTCAATGCAGGAGCTGCCAAGCTGCGGTGACTTGGCAGCTGTGGTAACTTGGTAGTGGCAGTTCTCAGGTGACACACTCCGGAACCAGAGAGGAGGGAGCCCGATTCCGTGCAGGGCCGCGCGATTCCACCTTCAGGTGTGGGTTATGTTGTTGCTGGGGTACTGTCGGCCCCAAATCTGGTTTACTGCACACTTGCATTTGCATTCCACACCATGTATGACAGCAACTTTGCAGAGTGCCCTCTCGCATGCCGGGACCCCTCGGGGAATGTTCGAGAGTCGATTTCGGCCCGATTTCCACAGGCCAGGCTGAGGGACCCCACCTGCTGGAGGGGTCACTCTTGAAGACGCCCTTTAAGCCATGTTGGGGAGAGACCACAAGAGGTTGGCTCCAGTGCGTGTCCCGCCTGTCTTGCCCAGTCCCACCTCGCCAGCCACCTTCTAATTAATTTCCTTTCAATGGGCACAAATCCGTGCACCAGGCCACTAATATAATAATAAATTCTGTGATCATGGACTCACAGCTGTGAACCTACTTTTGTCAACCCCTGTGCATTACTGATATTCATACATTCCCAGCAGGCCTAGTCATTGTTGCCATTCATCAGACGCCCACTATTGTAGAACACAAAAAGATAGAAAACGTGTCCCCTGCCTTGTAAGACTTAAAGGCTTAATAGAAGAGTTAGTAGAGTTACAGAAATAGAAAATAGTTATAAACATGGGCTGTATAACTAGAAGTAAGTCCAGTCTTACCTTTTGCTGTAAACAAAGAATCCTTAGGGACTCAACTTTTCCATGAATTAGAGAATCAGAATGTTTAAACCATGAGATGCTTTTCTTTTTTATTAAAGAAAAAAAAATCTGATTCTTAAGAAATCATATTAGTGCTTAGCTTTCTCTACCCTCAAAAATGCCTCTAAAGAAATCCATAATCTCATACACAAGCACATAAATCTGCTCAACACCGCTTAATTCTTCTGCTTCTATACTGCTGCACTTCACCCTAGCCAGGCGTCTTTGCCTGCTCATTTCTTTTCTGGCAGACTTAATCCTGGCAACTCCACTAAGCCTAGAATACAGAAATTCTGATTTCTATTCCTTTGTTTTCCTCCTTTTTTCTTGCTGACCTTTCTTTTCCTCAGAACTATTCAGATGTATAGCCTACCAGTGATTAATTAATATATGTGATTTTCCTGTCTTAGTCACTGTGTTACTCTTGATTTTGCAGACATGGTCTCTGAAGTTCCTAGCCAAAATTTTAGAAGACATCAGGAAATGTTTGTATCTTGTTAAAACTGGTTTGCTTACTGCACATAGATTTCCTACTCAAACCCAGAAATATTTCCCTTATCTCTGCCCAAACCACGCAGTTCCCACAACATTATGTTCTTTTATAAATAGGACTGGTTCCAAGATCCCATTTTCTCAACTTCCTGCTATTCCTAGCTAACGGCCCCTCTCCCTTTAGCCTTACCTTGCCCTTGAGAGAGTGTCCTTCAGGCATGATAGAATCTGTGCGTCCAACTTTGAAGTGGTGGGTGCTTCTGGGAACACTTTCACTGAGGTCAGTGAATGGCCACAAAGATAGCCATTTCTGCTTTTACATCATCACAAAGAGGGCACCTCAGCAATCACTGTAAACACTTCTTCCCCATTCACCCCACAAGTAATTCTCCCCTGTTATCCAGATAGGTCACCTGATCAAAGGTGATATAATAGTGTCCTGGGCTTCAGACAGAGAACAGTTGGCTTCATTCTAACTAACTCCTTACTTTTCTGTTCTGTAAAAGAAAGAGCAACAGAGAATGGTCAATCTATAGGCATTTTCTCTCTGTATCAGAAAGGGGGGATGTCATCTTTAAGGCTGTTTGGAGTTAGAGGAAATTGGGTAGACCAACAGGGATAGAATAGAGATCGTGGTGCCTGACACATATTTATTTTGTGAGTAAGAAATATGTCTCCAAGGTGACAAGGGATTTGACTTTGGGTGGTGGGCACATGGTGCAGTATGCAGATCTTATAACATAGAAACCCACACCTGAAACCTGTATGTTCATGTTGACTGATGTCATCCCAATCAAATTAATAAATAAATATATTATTAAAAAGAAATACATCTCCTAGATTTGAAAAAAGTCTGGCAAAACAACAGCAAGATCAGAGATAAGAGAAAGAGATAATTTGGGGGACATAATGTCCTCCTTGTCATTGGTTGCTTTCTGTTCCATGAGAAGACATAGAAAATAGAGTATGCCCTGGCTGGTGTGGCTCTGTTGGTTTAGCGTCGTCCCATGCACTGAAAGGTCACTGGTTCGATTGCTGCCTGAGGTTTCGGGCTGCATCCCAGGTAAGAGGCAGCTGATGAATCTCGGTCTTTCTCTCTGCGCCGCCCCCCCCCCCACTTCTTCTCTTTCTAAAATCAATAAAAACATAGATTATCTCTCTTAGAGTAGTTTCTCATATTTCGTATTAGTATTTCCAGGTGAGACACTAATGACCTCATTTTTAAACCCTGGGTCTGACAGTTTAGACTTTCACTTTGATATCTAACAAGCCCCTCTTATCTGTCTTCACTTCAAAAAATGTGCTATTGTGCTACATTTATTTAGCACTTCACATTTGCAAAATTTTGTGCCTGTGCTATTCTCTACCCCAAATCCACTTAGTTATCACCCATTTTTAGAACAGCAAACAGGGATGCCAGGTCAAATGATTGTATATAGGATGTAGAAAACTACCTGCAAACTGGGTTTTAATTTTTTCAATTTCTGGAAATTAGAAGAATATAAATTATGAATTAAACAGATAAAACTTGTAGTTTTATTACTTTATTTGCTTTTTCTCTTACAAAATTAACATCTGTGGGGTTAGAAAGAGACCCCAGGAGGTTATCTAAATAAAATTTGCTTAAATTGACCAGTGAGTCCTAAAAGGGTTGACTACAAAGGAGACAGTAAGGAATTGTTAGGGATGACAGAAGTGTTCTTATAACTTGGCTGTTGTTGCGGTTGCACAACTGTTCACATTTGTCAACACTCATAGACCTGTACTTTGAAAGTATAAATGTTACTGTTTTTACTTTATATTTCTGTAAAACTGTCTTAAAAAAGAAAGAAAGAAAAATGTATTAGAACTTAAAAATTAAAAAAGGCCCAGCCCAGCTCAGCATGACTCAGTGGTTAGAGTGTCAGCCCTCCACAGAAGGGTCGCCGGTTCAATTCCAATCAAGGGCACATGCCTGGGTTGCAGGTTTCCAGCCCTGGTTGGGAGCATGCGGGAGGCAACCAATGATGTGACTTTCTCACATTCATGTTTTTCTCTCTCCTCTCTCCTTCCTCCCCTATTCTCCCTCCCCTCCCTTCCACTCTCTCTAAAATCAATGGAAAAAATATTCTTCAGTGAGGATTAACCAAAAGAAAGACACACACACACACACACAAAGACATGTTATCTGCTTCATGAGGTAGTAATGAATTTGTTGGACATGCTTGTTGGCCATCAAGGGGGGAATGTTTGGGAAAGGAATCTCGCTCCTGCTGCTTCACTTAGTGCTCACTCAGGACATGTTTGCTAAAAGTTAAAATTAACTGTTTTCCTATAAGAGTAAGAATCTAGGATCTCAAGCAGGAAAACTATTTTAATGTCTTTATTATCAATTCCTATATTTGACTCTGACCCCCTTTTTAAACACTTGACAAAAATAGAATAGACATTAGAAAATCATCTCACCAAAACATGATTTTATTTTAGGTAGGTGGGGGCAACTAATAATTGATTAAAGCAGAATTTCGAGCAGGATGCAAAAGAAAGTTAATTATCTAATCTAATAAAAGAGTAATATGCAAATTAACCATCACTCTGAGACACACAAGCCACACCCACCAGCCAAGCCACGCCCACCAGCCAATCAGAGCAGCTGTATGCAAATTAACCCAGCCAAGATGGCGGCCGGCAGCCACGGAGCTAGAGCAAATAGGAGGCTTCTGTTGCACCAGTGATGGAGTTGAAACTACCTGCCTAGGCCGGCAGGGCCTCTGCTCAAGGCAACAATGTTTTAATTATAGAAGCCACGGAGCTGAAGCAAATAGGAGGCTTCGTTGCCTGACTATGCCTCCGCTCAAGGCAACAAAGTTTCAATTATAGAAGATAAATAAACCCCAGATACCTGATTCCAGCCAGCCTCACTGGGACGTTGGGTCAATGGGAGCTGTGGGCAGCCTGAAAACGGCCCTCAGCCCCTCACCCAGGCTTCCCACACCCCCGTGGGGTGAGGGTCCCCACTAAAGGGCTTGGCCAGCCTACAAACAGCCATCAGCCCCTCACCCAGGCTGGCCAGGCATGCCAGCAGGTAGACATCCCCTGAGGGGTCCCAGACTGTGAGAGGCCACAGGCCAGGCTGAGGGACTCACACGAATGCACAAATTTTTGTGCACCGGGCACCTAGTATATATATATATATAAAGAGCCTAGGACTGTCACATCTGAAACAACCAAATGGATGAGCAAACAGGCTGAGTGGGGCAACCAGACTGG
>PVJC01049289.1:0-12242 GCA_004026665.1 Murina feae | reverse complement strand
CACAATCAAATAGTATATTTCTGACTAACCCCAGGCCCAGTCCACATGGGCACATGTGCAGAGTTCTGATAAGGTGAAGAAAGATGTGTTTCCATGTCAACAATTTAGAGGTTAGAACTATTTTGAGTTGTTAATGTAAACTTTGATATTAAGTCACTCACTTGGATGTTTTGCAATGAATAAATTCTAACACAATTACAACGACTACTGAAATGTATGAAATCTCTGGAGAGGCTAGAAAACTGTGTACACATGACAAGTTTGTCAATCATCTCTTGCTCTGATTATGTGGTATTAGCATGTTATTTTTTTAACTGGAAAAAAAATGGCCCCAAATTAAAACACTATTACCACTCTTCATGGGTTCCTCCTGTGTTTTTATGTAATGAGAAAAAAAAAAAAAAAAAAGGCCCAGTGGCTATATCTTGAGGTGTCCTAGGATCCCATCAGCTTATTAATACTCAGAAAATTATAACTTCATTATCATAACTATAGGCAATAATGTCCTTGGCAATAATTGGAGAGTCATGATAATTTTGGTCTTTAGATATTAGATCAATCAGCTCTCCTGTTTTCTTTCTCTGGGACTCCCTTATTCATAGACAAAGGACTATTGTTTTATTTCAGGACTCTTGAAATCTCAATAGGAAGAACTAAAAACAAAAAGCAAATGAAAAAGGCTAGTTTTTCAGGGATTATCACAAACCCATTATCATCCTCAGGGATTTACAGAATTCATGGCATGTAAATAGGAAGAGAAGTCAAAAGAAAAGAGATCATCTAGCGCATGAGTAAGAGCAGTCAGTTAAGATTTAACTGGGAGGGAAATGTCGGGGAAGTTCTGGGGAGAGTGGCATAAATAGTGCTATGACTAGTCAATTTATAGATTTTTCTGAATCCTATTTTTCTCAAAATACTAATTTCATTTTCTCTAAAAATAATGAGCAGCACACTATGTTAATTAATGATTGATATGAACAAGCAATGGCGATAAAAATGTGCATCTCTGATCTATTAATGGAAATTCCCAAGAAATGCCCTCTGAAAATCCTACCTACCTCTGTGCTAAAGCTGCACTTCCCATGGCTCCTCCCAGCCAACAATCAAGAGTGAAAAGGAGGCTGGGCAGGCCAGTTCCTAGGAGATATGGGACTCCTGTGATGGGCAATCTTGACTTCAGAACTCCTGACAGCACTAGCAAACTTTTATACAAACTGCATGGTGGTCAAAGACAGTCCCACCCAATCTTGCTTCCTCCTCTCTCTTCTTCACTCAAGATCAGATGTCCATCCTGATGTCCATCATGATTTGATCCTCATTTTCTCTGAGAAGCATTTCCCTTAAATTTTTCTTGTGCATTTCACTCATCTTGGCATCTGCTTCTTGGAGGACCCACCCTCAGTCTGGACCCACAGAAGATTTCTAAGGTAAGGAATTAACATTTGTTGAACATCTACTATATACCAGGTACTTAATAAATATTATTCAATTTCCATATCAACTCAGGTAGTATTATCCTACATTTAACAGTTGAGAAAGCTACATTTAGTTTAGCAATTAGATTAACACATATGAAATTGCCATTTTTATGAGTTAAAAGGGTCAGATGTTGGCAGTTTCATGTGGTTTAACCTATATAATTTGCCATATAATTAGATACTAAATGAATAAACTAAAATTTGAACCATTTCTGTTGACTTCCAAACTTATGTCCTTTTCATTCTACCACAATATTTCATAGTACTCAGTGACAAGAGAATATATGCATAAATCACACCATGAGTTTATTCAATGTCATGTTTGACATAATAGATATTGAAGATATCTTAGAACATCAGATATACTAGAAACCCTGTGATAATTTTCCAGAATTTTCTAGTTCTGTCTTTCTCCTATTTTCATAATAATATGAGGGTTATAAAGCAACATGACTAATATATGTGTGACTATGTACAGAAAAGCCAAGAAGCCACTGGTGTTAAGAAGTGGGTAATTTTTGTTCTGGTTTTTGTTCATCTATAATTTATGTTTTTCACAATGAGCCATGTATTACTTGTATTATTAAAAAGTTATTAACATAAAACTATATTGTTAGTTAATCATTTTTCAAACACCTTCATGGTCCCTGTGCCATTAGTGATACGTTCTAGGCAGCAAGCAGACTAGTCAACAGGGGGGGGAAAACATATCCTTGAAAATTCCTTCCTGCTCTGTCACCAACTTGTGGTGGCCATGAGCCTTTTCCTTTGCAGCTGCACTCCTCTGGCTTCATTCAGAAGACCTTGTCCTCTGCCTGGCCATGACAGTGTGCATCAATGAGGACAGGTTAGGAGAAGGCTGGTCACCCACTCACAATTCCCCTGAAGGATCCATACAGCTCCCTTTGGATCATAGGAAACCTGAGGTCACAGAGATTTCTGTATAAACTCTATTTTGTGCTGCAACTAACTGAGTCTACTTATTATGCATTGACAAATTCAAAAAGGAGAATTCAAGCTTCTCTAACAACTATTTGCTAACATGGAGTTAAAAACAGACATTTTTGTGATGCCAGCCAAGCAGTAGAGCCACATGGGATAAATATTGACCAAAGTGAAGCCTAAACCAATATTTTACCTTAGCTAATGGATCTAGATATTCATTAGATCCAGATTTTGTTTTCTGCTGTGAGCATTATTAATAAATTTAGGAAAAGATAATAAAGACTTAATCCTGACCTTGACATTTAATTGAAGGTAAGTTTAGATTTAAGATCAACTATTCTAAAAAGAAAGAGAAGACATTTCAGCACTAATGAAATCATCTGTCACTCCATCTTCTCTATTTCCATACATCTCTGTAAATTCCTGTAGTGTAGCACATTTCCTTTTAAATTTTGTCTCCTTGTCTGTCATCTGTCACTAAACTTTCATAACTAGACCATTAAATAACTACTCCAGTCCTTAACCAAACACAGAGTATCTCATCAAGAGTTAGTAAATATATATTAAATGGGGAAACAAATGGGTGGATTTGTAATAGAGCAATATAGTTTGTAAAGAACTTCCCCATAGCTTATGTCATTTAGTTACTATGAAAAATAATAGAGATAAGTAGAAGTAGAAAAATATCCACTAGCTTCAATTACACTTTCCAACATACAATAATGGCAAACAACTTATTACTCTCTTACTTTGATTTGATTTTAAGGAAAGCATTTGATTTCTCTCATATTCTAAGAACAAAAATAGTAATATATAGATAAGCTTCCAGAAGCCTCATATAGGTTGCTCTAACAAATCTAGGTATTTTATATCAGATGGTCTTACAAACCACTAGTTAAATACTGCATCCTCTCTTCATTTTGCACCCCAAGAAAGTATATATTGAGTATGTTTCTATTTCAGGTAACTTTCGATCTAATCAAAGAGTAATATGTAAATTAATCATCACTCCGCAACAAAGGTGAAGGCACCCATCGCCACAAAGATGGAAGCACTGGCCAGAGCCACAGAGCCGGCCAGAGCAGGTGGGACACTTGGCTTCCTTCGTCTCCCCAACGATGAAGGAAGCCAAGCCTCCTGCAAGCCCCAGCTGGCCACCAAGGTCCAGCCTCAGAGGGTGGGAAATGGCTCTGGCCCAGAGCAAAGGCAGAATGCGGTGGCCAGAGCAAAAGCCTGCGTCCCGGGTACCAGAGGGAAGCAGCTGTCAGCAGCCAGGGGAAGGAAGGCCTATTCTTGCACGAATCTTCGGGCATCGGGCTTCTAGTATAATATCCTATCATCCTTCTAACAACTCTAGAAAGTATGGACCATCACAGTCTAGTTTTATAGATAAGGAAATTGAGGCCATAGGCTATGTATGTGATATTCCCAGGGGTGCAGAACTAGTAAGTGCTATCATCAGGATTTAGCCCCAGACAATCTGGCTCCAGAGTCCATTAGTTTATGTGTTTAGCAGTTATACTAAAACTTTCTTTTGGCTTTGCCTTGCTTCTTATATGGAGAAATATATAAATGGGCGGCAATAACCACCACGCTAAGGAAATGCAAATAGAGACAATGCTTGTGAAAATTTCCTCTAAAGTTTTGGTTCTTACTGAAGAAAAAGCATACAGCGAGGTTCAATTATTAACCTAATTATTCAGAAGTTGACATGCAATTAGGGTTTAACCAGATCCAATGCATTCCATTAGATTTTATCTTTTTCTTAAAGTGCTTATCTCTAAAAGTGTGTCTAAAAGTAGAGTATGGGTCAATGGCATGTTTTCTATTTGGGCAGAGGAGGGGAAAATCAGCAGCTGATTAATGGCATGTTTTCTATTTGGGCAGAGGTAAATGGGATCTAGTGCTTCATCAGTAATGGAAAGGCAGTTGCCATCACAACCCTGGCTTAACACAAAGAAATATACACCTTGCTCGGTAAGATCAAATATTGGAAAAGCAGGGCAGGGTAGAGCGAGTGAAAGGCTAGCTTTACACAGTCATCCAGGGACCCAAGGACGGCTCTGCCATCTTCCATGTTTGGCTTCCAAATCCATCTATTGCATAGCCACCCAGTCAAGGGTCAAGGGAAGGAATATAGGCACAACTTCTCTTAACTTCTTTGTCTCTCAACTGACTGACATCACTTCTGCTCACAGTCCGAACACTGGTGAGATGTGGCTGAGTAGCACCACCTTGCTAAGAGCAGAGAAATATCCCTTCTAGTCTCTTTTGATTGTCACTGAAATTGACGTTTCACAATAAATTAAGATTCTTCTTAACTGCACTGGGCCTCTAGGCTTCATAAACTCCTTTCCCATTTCATCTCCTGTCAACCTGGTGAGAGTTTCCCCGATTCTTGTTTACTGCATGCTTTGCAGCTGCCTCCCCCAATACATGGTTAATTTCCTGTCCTTTTCTGTGGGCAGATGTTCCAGAGGAGCAGGGATGTTTTGCCTTCCCTGGCACTCTCTCCTGCAAATCTGGATTGAACACAGTAGCCTCTGGCCATCCTTTTGATCTGAAAAGAAAAGAGTTCCCCACTGGGATATTCCTCATGATGATGTAATTAGTTTCCTAGACATACCTAACAAATTTCTTTCTAATCACAAGAGATGATGGGAGAGGCGAAAGAACCATTCATCCTGGATTGTGTACAATCGTTGCAGTCAATATGCATTTCTGCCCCCCTGTACAGTGTCTTTTGAGGGTATTGTACAAAGATTCAGGAAGCAATGAGCTGCTCTCCCGAAGCAGTGGGGAGCTTCACATTCATAAAGAGGTCTCAGGCACCATTAAATTGCTTTTTCAAACCTGGCAAAACATTAGAGCTGAAAACGCTTTCAGCTCCAAACTGTCCCCGGCATTAAGAACAGGTGAAGCTCTTAATAACTTTTTTGAGATCGTGTTTGATTCAAAGACACAAAACGGAACATTCTGTACAAACAAATCCAACTGTTCAAAATGCCCAATCCTGTGGGGATAGCTAGTATAATATTTTTGTCCAGAATCATATCTTGAGATATCATTCAGATATTGTCTTTTTAAATTCATGTACCACATATGAAAAAAAAATCTTTAACTAACATAACACATCATTTTAATGATAAACCAGGTATAATCTTAGGTCTACCATTTACCATTAATACAAAGGCTATTAAGTGGTTTACGTAGACAGCAGATGAAGACCAGGAATAGGCTGTGATATTTTGTCCTGTGTATTATCAAAGAGAGCTGAGAAGTAGAAGAGGAAGAAAATTAAAGACAGCATATCTGTTAACCAGTCAACCATTTATATGAGACCTAAGTAGCATGCAACACCACTCCCCCTTTAAAGGCATGTTAAAACAAACATTTTATATGAATAGAAGCAAGACACTATAGATCATTCTTCTTGCAAGTGAAGGCATTAAGAAAGAACCTGGCCCTAACCGGTTTGGCTCACTGGATGGAGCGTTGGCCTGTGGACTCAAGGGTCCCAGGTTTGATTCTGGTCAAGGGCATGTACCTTGGTTGTGGGCACATCCCCAGTGGGAGGTATGCAGGAGGCAGCTAATCGGTGTTTCTCTCTCATCGATGTTTCTAATTCTCTATCCCTCTCCCTTCCTCTGTGTAAAAAATCAACAAAATTTTTTTAAAAAAGAAAGGAAGAACCTGTCTTGCAGCCAATTTCTGCATCTCTTTGCATATAGCATTTAGCCTATGGTCAGAAATAAGAACTCACTGGGTTAGTAGGCCAGTTCCAGAAGGACAAGGAGGTTGGAGAGAGGATTAAAAAGAATCATCTCAGGAAGAAACACTCGGACACATTTTAAGTTGCTGTTTTAATGAGTAATACTTATAGTCTGGGTTTTTTGAAGCTTTGAATTGGTCTTCTTATTAAGGTAATTAATAATCTAATCCAATAAAAGAATAATATTGAAATTGACTATTGCTATGGGACACCTAAGCCCACCAGCCAATCAGAGCAGCTGAATGCAAATTAATTCAGCCAAGATGAAGGCCAGCAGTCACAGAGCTGGAGTAAGCAGGAAGCTTCCGTTGCACCAGGAGTAAACTGTCTGCCAGCTGGCTGGGCTTCTCCAGGCTCCAGGCAACATATTTGCGACATTGTTTCAATTATAGAAGCCTTGGAGCTGAAGCAAACAGCAGGCTTCTGTTGCACCAGCGATGGAGGAAATTGCCTGCCTAGGCAACATTCTTTCAATTATAGAAGCCAAGGAGCTGAAGACAACAGGAGGCTTCATTACCTGGCTAGGCCTCGGCTTAAAGGAACAGTGTATCAATTATGGAAGATAAATAAACCCCAAAAACCTGCTTCCAGTGAGCCTTGCTGGGACGTTGGGTCAATGGGAGCTGTGGGCAGCCTGAAAGCCTGAAAACAGCCAACAGCCCCTCACCCAGGCTGGCCAGGTACCACAGTAGGGACCCAAAACCTGAAGGAACTGTGGGCAACCTGAAAGCCTGAAAACGGCCCTCAAGCCCACACCCAGGCTGGCCACACCCCAATGAGGTGAGGGACTCCACTGGGGGGCTTGACCAGCCTGCTAACAGCCATCAGCCCCTCACCCAGGCTGACCAGGCACACCAGCAGGTGGACATCCCCAGAGGGGTTCCAAACTGCGAGAGGGCACAGGCTGGGCTGAGGGACCTCTCAAGTGCACAAATTTTTGTGCACCAGGCCCCTAGTAATAATAATAAACAAGAACAGTGTAATCAGTTACATAGACAGTAGAGCACCTGTGAGACAGTAGGATCAGGAAAAAAATAATTCGTAAAACCAAATGCTAAATTTTACAGACCACAGAAAGTCTTTCATGTTCCTCCTCCGTCCTAGACACACTTAATCTGGGAGGCAGTACTAATTTATGTGTCTGTTTTCCTACTCCTAAATGACGACCATGAGTTCTAAGACTTGCAATAACCATTCCTGCTACTGCCTTCAGGAAAAAAAAATTGCAATGTAATTCTTTTCTCAGTAATTTTTAAAGTCTCCAAATATGTATTCTTCGTTCTTCATTTGATACTGGAGCTATAGACAAAATTAAATGAGTGGCATACATCAGTGGTTTCTCTGACACATAACAGAAGCCAAATAATATAATACTCTATATTATAGTGTGTACTACTGTAGTGTTATAGTATTTATGATGCCCATGTTTAGCATAATAACAACTTCTAAATGAAAAATATTAAATATTTCCATTGGGGTGATGGACCATACATTAATTTAATAAAAATTAGCAAGCTGTGAGGAGGGTGTGGGAATTGGTTGTCTGATCAAGAGACACCATTCTCCTGGCAGCCAGGGGGCAGAGAGGACACTCTGGGAGCCTTCATGAGAAGATCATTGTGTTAGAACTCTGGGGCAGGGACTTAGAGGACAGTGTGTTCAGTTCTGTTTAAATCATAATCCTGCTTCCGAAGTAACAACGTTAGCCACTGAAATATCACTGCCCTGACTGTTCAAGTCAGTTTTCTTCCTGGTATTCAAAGAATAAATTGAATGAAAACGTATGAGATTGTTGCTACAGAGTTTTCTCAGGAAAGCAGACATTTTAGGTTTAGAATGTCATAAAATTGTCTAGAAAAACTGGCTTGTGTCCAACTTTGCGGATATATGTGGGTAAAAGAAAGAAAGAAATGGTAATAAAGGAATGGAAACAAATTAAAATTGAATTAATGTGCGATTTCCAGACATTTGCCTGGATGGCATTTGTAGCCATATGTGAGCATTTTCCTTTTCCTAAGGAATTAGCAATTTAAAAATCAGTTATCTGTGCAAACACACCAGGTTATACCCACACAAAATAAAGTGAATTATCAAGCAATTTCTGGATAATTTGATTGGTGGTAGAGCTCCAACAATCTCCTGTTTCCCTTCAAAATTTAGAGTGAGGAGGGCCTGGATTATGTGGCTCTGTGATGGAGCACTATGCTGTTATCGTGAACAGAACTCTCAATGTAAAGCTAATGGATGGGTGCTGAGATATCAAAGCACTAGAATATGAAGCAAAAGTTCAATCGATCATAAAAGCATTTCAGCTTTATTTAGACAAGCAGAAGTTATCCTTTCAAGTAGTAATTACTTTCACACAGAGGTAAACCACGCTTTATCGTATCACTACCTGCATTTGTAGGAGGTGGTTTTTGTGCCAGCATCCTGAAAGTCCCCCAAGTCTTCTGTGACTTAGAAGAAATTCCTAGTACTGTATCACTACATCAATTTTACAATACACTTCTCTACAATAAATTATCTCTAGAATGAATTTCTTCTTAAGGAAATCCCGTTCGAACTGATGCCTGGTAGCTGAGACACACACTCTCAATCTCACATTCATTAGAGAAGATAAATGTAGTTTTCATTTTAAATACTCTGCATGGGTGTCTGCTGTGGCCATGTACCTTCGTCTTTCTGCTGTGAAGACTATAGAAAATCAGATCTTCTTAAAGAAAAATGAAATAAAAATTGAAAAGTATTTTCCAAAGTCTGTCTGTCCTTGATATGACTGTGATGAACATGTATGGTACTAGCCATGATGACCCAAATAAAGACACACCGAAAACAGTCTGGACCGAACTATTCATTTGTATGTGCTATCTAAATTTCCCCAAAAGCTATTGCTCATGTCATAAGCAATTTCATTATATTCAGTTTATACTCTTTAATTAAATCTAAAGTAATCACAAGCTTAATTAAGAAACACCACCTTTTATTAATGTTTGTCACAATACAACTATTCCTAATAAAGTAGTATTTAATGTCCCCCCCCAAAAAAAAAGCAATTCAAAATGATTCCTAACTCTAAAAATCCATAAACAGAATTCAAAAGTAAGAAGGTGAGGATCAAGGAGGCAAGTTCTGAGAGCAGTTAGAATAGAGTAGTAGAAGGTAAGTGAAATGAGTACTCAAGCCAGCTACCATTTATTACACATGTACTCATCATAACATGGGATTTGGAAAAGTCAACTGCAAGAGAAGGACTAGCAGCGAGGCTAGTTCTAGGGAACAAGATATGTCCCCTCAAATATACCAGGAGACACATATCTACTCAGCTTAAACATATTTAATATTTACTCATTATCTACTAAACAAAGCTACCTCTTTTGGCTAGCATCTAAAACCGCCTTATAACTAAACTACCACCTCAACATTATTTTTCATTAGGATATTTTTTCATGAAGCTCCCTACACTTGCTCATGGCATTTCCCCTGCCAGAATTAAAGGAAAGAAATGGATCTTCAAATTAAAAAGACCCATCAAAGGCCTAACAGAATGAATTTTTTAAAAAGCCAACACCAAAACATACATTACTAAAATTTCTAAACATTTAGAAAGAAAGAAAACACTTCCAGGGTCCATGAACTCTCTTATGCTCCAAAGTGACTATTTCATAATTTCTCAATCCTCAAAATTTCACATTCTCTTCCCTAATTTTTACACTTCACCAAGAAAATTGGAGCACTCAGAAGACAATTTTCACAAACTTCATCCACAGCATCTACTTACTATCAGCATCTATGCCCAGAACTTCTACTTTCTAGCCTTTAACAAAAGAACCTATCTATGCTCTTAGCTTAAACCAATCTGTGTTCTTGAGCCTATACTGAATACTCAAGGACTTTGTTCAAACAACTATGCCTCTTTTTCTTTCATGATCAAAATTTTCTTTTTTATGTGACCACCCCTATCAGCATACAAATATGTCCTTGTTTCTCCCATCTTCAAAAAACCTTCTCTTCACTCCATTTTACCCATGAGCTATCACCATTTCACTATTGCTTTACTCCTTTTGTTAGCAAATCTACTTGAAAGGATTAAGGTTTAGACTGATGTGATTCCAGCATTTGGGATTATTGATTTTCTTAAAGATAGATGGACCTGCATTCTGATTAAATATATATATATATATATATATATATATATATATATATATATATATATATATATATATTTCCTAACCTTAGAGAATAATCCTGTTCAAAGTTAACATTTCAATTTCCTTTAACACTGAGTCAAAAAAATCTCCTATTTAATTTAGTTGACTGCAATGGCTTCTCATTTAACTCACAGTAAAAATCAAAATCCTGCCCTAACCGGTTTGGCTCAGTGGATAGAGCGTTGGCCTGGGGACTGAAAGGTCCCAGGTTCGATTCCGGTCAAGGGCATGTACCTTGGTTTCGGGCAAGGTACATGCCCCTCCAGTAGGGGGTGTGCAGAAGGCAGCTGATTGATGTTTCTAACTCTTTATCCCTCTCCCTTCCTCTCTGTAAAAAATCAATAAAATATATATATTTTTAAAAATCACTTCCTGTGGCTTAGAAAGTCCAGTGTGAACTGGTCCCCTATTACCTTTCTCATCTCTTGTCTCCTTCTCTCTGAGCACACTGGCCTCTTCATTGTCCCTTGAACATATCAATATGCTCCCAGCCTAGACCCCTTATTCTAACTATCCTTCCTCCAGGAATTCTATTGCCACTAACATCCTCTGGAACCAAAACCAAACAAGAACAACATAAGAAAAGAAATTACAGCCAATAACCATAATGGATATAGAATGAAAAATCCTCCATGAAATATTATCAAGCCAAATTCAACCATACATTAAAAGGATCAAGTTGGATTTATTACAGGGATACAAGGATAGTGCAACACCCACAAATCAATCAATGTGACACATTATGTTGTAATGTACCCCGAAAATCACACAAGGATGCCTCAAGAAGTGGAATTAGGAGTCACATTTATTGCAAATCCGGGACTACCAGGGGGCAATGCACTCTAAATCTCACAGTGATAATATGGCTGCAACATCAGATTTATATAGGCAAAAATCACAAAAGTATCGATTATGATTACATCTTTGGGTTTGGAATGAGGAAACTGGTTTGCACAACGCAGTTTACAGAAGCAGAATTGAGCATGTTAGTTAAATTATAGTTTTGGGTCTTGGAATCACTGAGTTGACAGAAACACATAATCTAGAGCCCTCAGGCCTTGGGACCACTGAGTCAACATTATCTGTAGCCACTGAGGTAAATTTAGGACATTTGTGCTGTCCTGGTTCCCAGGTACAGAAGAATGTGCTTTCTGAAACCAGTATGACAACTGATAGGGTATTCACATTACAATCAATAGGGTATTCAATCGAATGGGATGATTTATATAATTCAGAAGCCAACCAGCAGAGTTAAAGTTAAACTACAGTTTCTACCTGAGATGATTGCTACCACACTTCAATTACATTAGCAAACTAAAGGATAAAATAATATGATTTTCTCAGTAGATGCTGAAAAGCATTTGACAAATAATTTAAAAAAAAAACCCTCAGCAAAGTGGATATTCAGGGAATGCACCTGAACACAATAACAGCCATACATGACAAGCTCACAGCTAACATTACTTCACTGGTAAGAAGCTGAAAGCTTCTCTTCTAAGATCAAGAACAAGACAAGGATGCCCACTCTCACCACTTTTATCCAAAATGGTACTAGAACAAATTAGGCAATAAAAAGAAATAAAAGGAATCCAAATGGGAAAGGAAGAAGTAAAACATCTCTATTTGCAGATGGCATGATATTATATATAGAAAACCCTAAAGACTCCAAAAAATGATTAGGTCTAATCTCAAATTCTTAAAGTTGTAGCATACAAAATCAACACAGAAAAATTAGTTGCATTTCTAGATGCTAATAACAAACTATCAGAAATAGAAATTAAGAAAATAATATAATTTACAATTGCACAAAAAAGATCAAAATACCTAGGAATAAATTTA
>PVJC01049288.1:0-10895 GCA_004026665.1 Murina feae | reverse complement strand
TGCCGTGGAGGAGGTCACGCAGGACAACTTCCCACTGTTCTTCAAGGGCTCCGAGATGGTAGTGGCCGGGAAGCTCCGGGCCCAGAGCCCTGATGTTCTCTCAGCCAAAGTCAGCGGGCAGCTGGTGAGTGTGGCCAGCCGTCCTGGCGTGGAAGTGTGGCCACAGCAGGCATTCGGGGGGGCCAGGTTCAAACTCCAGCCCTGTCAGACTCCAGCTGACCAACCTTGGGCAAGTGACAAAGTGCCTCCTGCCACCATGGAGGACCCCAGTCCCCACTGCGTGGGCTGGTGGTGGAGATTCCATGAGATAATGTCCTGATTCTCCTGAGAGCACCTGTGCTTGGCTGCACGGGGTAGGCACTTCATAGTGAGTCTGTGTGGCTGCTGCTCTGCCCTAGGGCACCGGGTTTGACATCCCCTCTGTCCTCCAGCAGAGGTCTGAGATTGCAGTCAGGCAGGGAGGACTGTTCCCGCTTCACAGATGAGCAGACTGAGCTCCAGCTTGCCCTGGGGCCCATTGCAGCCCCATCAAGAGCTACCCCAGCTCACCACATGGTGCCCTCTCCTCGCCCAGTTCTCCCTGCCTCTGCTTCAGGGGACCCCTCATTCCAGAAAGAGAAACTGAGCCAGAGCCTTCCTAGGCCCTAGCGATACTGCCCTCATGGGAGAGATATGGGGAAATTGTCACACAAACAAAGACCCAGAGGCTGGGGTGTCCCTGAGAGGATGAACCCAGGGACTTAGGGGAGCAGCATGGGAGCCCCAACCTGGCCTGGAGATCTGGGAGGGCTTTTTGGACAGGACTCAGCCACAACTGTGGGATGAGGAGGAGGTGGCAGCGGCCACGTGGTGAAGTGATGGAGGAATGTTTCAGGCGTGTGTGGCGGTGGCAGGATGTGCAGAGAGACTAGCAGGTGGACAAGGCAGGCGGGCACGCTGGGACCAGGGCTGAGTCTCAGAGCAGTAGCACGTGCCACAAGGACAGTGCATGCAGGTGAACAGAAGCCTGGCTTCGGCCCCTTCTTTGCCACCTGGAGGGTTGAGTCCTGGGGATTTCACCTGATCTCCTCGTGCCTCCCTGTCCTCCTGTGTGAACATGAGAATCGGTCATCTTACCCACCTTGTGAGTCGGCTGTATATTTATCCTAATGTATCTTCTGAGAAATATAACTCCAACCCCAGACCTAGGATTTCCCTGGTAGTACTGCTTGGCACAAGGCCACGTGAAGAGTATTAGTCTGTTTAAAGTTCACTTAAGGAAAACCTTCAAGCAGATAGCTGTGCAGGTGGATAGGACATTTGTGCAGGTGGCCTGCAGGTGACAAAGGTGTGGGGGGCCTGACTCTGGTGAGAGATAGAGGAGGGTGTCTCCCGCAGCGGGGATGGGGTCTGTGACGGGAAAGGCTGGAGTTCCTCTGCCCACAGGCCCCACTTCCCCGGCTGCTGGCCAGGTCAGCCTGAGAGCAGAAGGCCCCACCCAGGGAAGGAAGCAGCAGTCCCCCTGAAACTTGGGCACATGCCTCTCTGTTGCCACTGGACAGTGCCTGGTCCCAGCAGAGGGCACCAGCTTGGCCAACAGGCAGCCTAATGGGCTACATGGGGCCCCAAACTCCATCAAGGCCTGAGTTCTCTTTGGGACTCTGCCATAACTACTGCGGAAGGCACTTGTCTCTCTGTCCCCAGGGCCTCCACCTTTTGGGTGGGCCGTCTTGGGACCCTCTCTGCTTTCAACTGCATTCGCTACTGCTTCTGCACTGGCCTGGGGTCCAGATCCCGTCCTCATTGTCCTTCCTCCCAAAAGCTGCACCTGATCTGAGTTCCTGGCTTTGCACCTGTGATAGTTTCTACCTTTTCTCTCCACCTCCTTCTCATCCTTGGAAGCTCTGTGGCTGAGCCCCTTACACCCCTAAACTCCCTCCCTGCTCCCCACCTATTGGAAGGGAACCTGCCCAGTCCCAGCTAGGTTTCTCATGGAAGTGCTGGGAAGCACCAGGCCAGGTGCGGGTGTCAGGCCCTCACTGCTGCTGCCTGGCTGGGCCCCTCTTTCCAGCCCACGGAGAACATCACCTTCCAAATGGAGTCCCAGGTGGCAGAGCAGGAAGAGGAGTTCCGAAAGCCCCAGTACATCTTCCACGGCTTCATGGAGAGACTCTGGGCGTACCTGACCATCCACCAGCTGCTGGAGCGAATGTGGGTGGCTTGCACCCCCAAGGGCCTGCTGGGGCATCTACACTCGGCCTCAGTGTCTCCCCAAGCTCCTCATGGGTGGGACAGCACAGGTGGCCTGGGCATCTCCTAGGTCTGGAGAGAGGGGGGTCATGGTGTGGTGTCTGAGCTCCAGACTCCCAGTAGGGACCCCTTCCCCCACCCCCAGGGTCTGGAAGGGAGGGAGAAGGGAGCTAGGCATCCAGGGACCTGCAGGGCCGCTGATGCTCTCTACCTGCAGGGTTTCCGCATCTGATGCTGATAAGCAGGCCCTTGAGACCCAAGCTCTGGGCTTGTCGCTCAACTATAGCTTTGTCACCCCCCTCACGTCCATGGTGGTCACCAAACCTGAAGGCCAAGAACAGTCTCAAGTTGCTGAGAAGCCCATGGAAAATGGTGGGTGTGAGAGTGGCTGCTAGCCTCTGTGGCAGCAGAGTTTGAACCCTGCTTCTCCCCACCCCCTCACATCCTGACCAAGACCCTAACCCGGCTACACAGACTCCCAGGACCCCCCGGAGATGATCCCATTTCATTGATAAGGAAACTGAGGCCAGATCTCCCTACTCTCCCCAATGCACTGCAACTGTGGAGTGCTGGGTTGGGAAGCAAGGTTAAATAAGCACTTCAGTGTGTCAGAACTACCCCAATAGCACCTCTTCCTCTTCCTCTCTCACTCACTCTCTCCCTCTTCCTTTTGTTTTATCCAGGAAAGGTTCCCTCAGGTAAGGGCCTCATACGGTCAAAGGCTGGCATTGGTGACGGGTGGCTGATACCGGACCTCGGACCCCAGTCCCACAAAGTTGCTGGCCAGGGCCTCTCCAGCCCAGCCTGCTGCCAGGAGGGGGCATTGTCTGCCCAAGCACGTTGGTGCACTTAGTCACCTGTTCGTTCAGATATTGGCTGTCCTGGCGGTAGGGCACAGTCCCCGTCCAGCTGGAAGCACACCCAGGTCTCTCTGATTTCCAGGTCGCACTGTCTTCAGACATAGAGCCATGGGACACACACGGCCCAAATTACCAGGTAGCAAAGGAGGACAGGTGGTGGGAGGGGAGATTGACAGAAGCTTGACCCTGGCCACAGGCCGGGCTCTGCCCTGACTATGGGGGAGTGGCTTGCTTGGCTCACCTGGCTGGTGGCAGGGCAGGGACTCAAGTTCAGGTGTGTCTGATTAGGAGGCAGCTCTGCAGGGCCTTGTGTTAGTGGCAAAAGAAACTTCAGAGGACAAGGTAGTTGGAAGTGACTGATATGCCTGGGGGGTGGGAAGGAGTTCAAGAAGGGTCCTTTTTCCAGCTTTGAATTTCTCCTGGCTGTAGGGGGAGAGGCTCTAGGGTGGTGGGTGTGGGGAAGGGAGCCCTCTGCCCCCTGTACATCCATCTCCTGGTGTGGGTCTCAGAGCCCTGGTGGTGGGGACTCATGACTCTGCTTGAGCAAAGACTGCAAGTGTCAACTTTTCTAAAGATGCAGTTTCCCTGCACGCTGGATTTTATGACCTGCCCCGCCAGAGATCTGGAGCACCTAGATTTCTTATTCCTTCTTATGATCAGCTCGTATCTGAGGAAGATGTGGATCTGCAGCTATCGAGCATAATGAGTGAGCCACTTTTCACCTCACGGGCCTCATTTCCTCAAGGGGATACACAAGGCTGCCTGTAGAGTTGGATGAGAGCAAGCTTCCTGCACAGGGATGGGCACCACCACGCAGAGTTGACATGAAGCAGTGTGTCATTTATTTTTACTGAACCAGACTCACTACACTCTGGAGGCTGGCACACGATGGAACCTTCTAGAAAGGAAAGGCTTCCACCATTCCCAAAGGCATGAATGTCCCCATGAGCTGTTTCTGATCTGTCTGGATTCAGACCCAGTGCAACACCAGGCTGGACTCTGTCTTCTTAGTGTTTTTCCTAAAAGTGTGCTCTCCTAGGTTGTGTGAATGTGGGGCAGGGTCCCAGGGTGGGAGCTTGTCGGGTGGCAGGTGGCAGTGTTGGCTGGAGGACGTGCTGATTGTGCTAAATCCTGACTGCCTTCTCCCTTTCTATTTCTGGGCAACCCTGTACTAGCATCTTTCTCCTCCAGTCCCACTACAGTGGATGAAACAATGCAAGGTAGGGCCCCAGACCACATTTCCTGAAGTGGACGAGGGCCCTGTAGCAGGAAGACCCTGGGATTGGAGCTACTCCTGGGGATCTGTAGGAACCTGTTACATGGTTCCTCAGTGATGAAGTGGAGAAGGAACCCTGGCCACACCCATACACTGTCCCATCCTTCAGTTCGCCCTGCTCCCAACTGCGAGGAAGGGGATGTCTAAACAAACACTCTTTCTTTCAGAAACAAGCCCAACAGTCCCACCACCAGGTAAGTTGCTAGTCCCTCTCAGCCCCCCTTCCCATCCCTGCCCTCCAGATTGTTCTACCTGCCCCAAGAACCGCATCTGCTGCCCCAGCCCCCATCCAGGCTCCGACCTTCATCCTGCCTCTGCCTGGGCAGAGTGAGGACCAGCTCTGTGTGGACATCAAGCACACCCCAGGGCCATTATTACTCCTGCTCTCAGATCCTGACCAAGGTGAGGCCCTGACCAGTCACCTTCCAGAGAAACCGTCTGCAGTTAGTGCCCAAAGCGACCTAGAGGCAAAAGCCCACAGAGGAGGCCAGGGCTGTTTGAGGGGCATATGAGGCTGCTCAGGGTCACACAGGAGTGACTGGGCCTTGGCAGACAAGTGGGGGTTTACTAGGGAGAGCAGAGGTTGGCAGAAGTCCAGAGTCCTGAAATATAGTAGTGGGACGGTAGAGAGTGTGGAGGAGATGAATGGCAAGAGGAGGGAGGGGTGCTGACCAGACCTGCTCCCCACCCCCCAGAAGGGTTCTACTGGTTGAGCTGAGGTGTCAAGTCAGACATGGGGGCATACAGCACTCAGCGATGCTCACACATGGTCCCCCACCTCCACACACCAGGCCTAGAGTCTGTTTGCTCCCTGAGGGCGGGGACTGCTGATTTTCCATCTCACTCTTGGCACCTAGCTCAGGGCCAGGCACACTATAGCGCTTTATCAATGTCCATGGACTTCAGACACGATCACCCTTCTCAAAGGGCTCATCTGAAAGTGTCCATCTCTGAGGATTTGTGGCCCTTCCAGAGTCAAATGCAATTGAAGGAGGAGAGAGATGATTGTGGAAACCAGACTCCAGCGTGAGGGAATGCAGGGGAAGGGCAGTGAGGAGGGGGTAGGTGAAGGACAGTTCTCAGGGATGTAGTCAGAGAGGGCCTCCTGTGCAAGCCAGTGCCAGCTGGGCCATGCCTCTGACCTCTGCTCCCGGCTATCTCAGGTCTCACGGTGACTGGCGAGTATAAGATGGAGAAGGCCCAGTTCTCATGGATCGAGGTGACTTTCAAGAATTCCCAGCTGCAGGTCCACGTGACCCCTGAGCACGTGGTAGTCACTAGGGACCGAAGAAGCTCTGAGTACAAATGGAAGGAGACGCTGTTTGTGGTGATGCCTGGGTAAGCCTCAGGCTGGGTACCAGCAGTGACCTCTCAGGTACATTAGCCAGTGACAGTGCGGACCGGAGGCCTGAGGCCACAGGCTTGGGGATGAAGTGCTTGGGCTGGGCATGAGTCCTCTGCAGTGGGCTGTCCCACCGGTTGGGCAGAGCCATATCTCTTTTTCTCTGGGGGGCACCAGTGGTTGTCCTGGGGACCTGGCTGCTCACACTCGGTCATGCCCCTGAGCACTGACCCTTGCACTCATACATGCACCCCGCAGGCCTTTCATTGGCCACCACATATGCAGCTCTGGGTGGCCTGGCACTTCCCAGGGACCTGATGTGGGCTTGTCCCCTGGCACGACCACACCTAACCCAGGTCACTCTCCCGAGCAGGGAACAGTGTAGCTTGGAGCCACACTACTGCTAATCGTGTGTGACCGACCCTGGGCAGGCTGCTTAGACCCTCTTAGCCTCAGTTTCCTCACTCATACCTGGGGAGAATCACCCCAAGCCTGAGTAAGAGGCTAAGGGGAGACCCAATGAGGGAATGTGGCAGGGGTGCACTTTGCTTATTAGAAGGGATGGTGCCCACGGGGCATGCCAGAGGGCAGCTCTGTCCGTAGTGAGGGATGATGACAGCAGTGACAAGTGGGAAGGCACTGTCTGCCAGAGGGAGGTTATGAAAGTCACTCTTAGCATACTCCTGAAGCTCTGATGAGGAGAGACTCCATCGAACACCTGGCATCTGGCAGGTAAGGGAGGTGGATGGTGACCCCTTCTGGGTGGGGCTGCACACCATCGAGCCTTCCAGAGGCAGCCCTGTGAGTCCAGAAGTCATGAGGGGCCTGGAGTGGGGCTGAGGCTCGGGCCCTCTGGGAGCACTGCCCTCCTAGTCCCAGCCTGTGCTGAGTACAGAGAGCCTCGTCCGTGCCCTGACTGAGCCCCTCAGTAGAGTCGGGTTTCCACCTGACAAATGAGTGAGCACCTAGCAAACCTAGGGGCTCACCTGAAAATCTCCCCATTTCATAACATCTTACAGTTTCCTGTCACCCAATAAGTACATGCACCAGAAGATGGAACAAAGAGCTCCTCTCATTCATAGTGACAGGGTCCACACACTTTCACGAGCTACAGAAGATCTCCGTGAAGACAGTCAGACACACGTCCTGCAGTGAGCCCCTTGGAGACTGTGTGCACTTAGTGCAGGTCCTTTCACGGTCCCTCAGGGCACCAGCAGGGTCTTGCTCAACATGCTCCCAGGAGCCTAACATTCCCAAGAAAACCAAAAAGGTAAGATGCCAGAGATTACTTTAAGTCAAAAAGAAGGATATAGAATCAGAAGAGACTTGCCCTTCTACATGTTAGACATCAATTAAACACTGATCATCAAGAGAAAGTGGCACCGGCAGAGTGTGATACCTCCAGAATCATATCAAAGGAATTTGAGGGGAATCAAATCTAAGAAAACAGAGAGGAAGGAACCGTTATTTTGTTTTATAAATGCTGGGATCACCAGATATTATTAACTTCACGTTGGTCCCAGTTGCTGAGGAGAATGTGTAATGGACTTCCCACTCAAGGCCACAGCAGGGATTCCCCCACCCATCCCACCCCAGCTGCCAGGGTCTCCTGAGCGTGTGTGCATGCCTACCTTGCTCTCAGGAGCCTCGGTTTCCCCACAGCCTCAAGATGACCATGGACAAGGCGGGGCTCCTGCTGCTCAGCAGCCCAGACAAAGTGACCATCGGCCTGCTGTCCTGGGACGGCCCTGGGCAGGGGCTTCGGCTGCTTCTGCGGGACACTGACCGCTTCTCCAGCCACGTCGATGGCATCCTTGGTATGCTGCCCATGACCCTGGCTCAGGGCATCCTTAGACCCACCTCTGCCTGGGAACAGGCAGTGCCTGTGTCTCCCAGTCCCCGCATCTTTACCCCTCACTGACCCACCCTTTGTCTCTCAGGCCGCTTTTACCAGGGTGTGCTCTGGGGGCCCCCAGATGCAACAGATGACGGCAAGCGAACACTGAGGACTCTTGGGTTTGAGTACAAGGCCACCAGGTGACTCCATGCAAACAGGCCAGGGGTGGGGACTAGGAGGCTGAGAGCTGGTCCCTGGGGGCCTCCACTCCCCTGTGCATGCCTGGGAACTAGAGATAGTCAGGTGAAAGGTTGGTGCTTTAGACATGTCTGACCCAGTTCTCAGTGTGACCCACAAAAATGGTCTACTCAGACCCACAGAAAACACCCCAGCCAGAGATCCCTAAGGGTGAGTTGGGGGCATTAGCTAACTTCCTGAAGCCTCAAGGCCCTGGACCCTGGACAACTGGGTGCCCTTGGGAGACTAGGCTTTGTCAGCCTGTGCTGGAGAGAATTCTAAGGAGTCCTGAATCTCCACCTTCCATTTGCCTGTCCCAGCTCCCTCCCTCTCTTCCCACCATACCTGAGATTTCATAACCACCTGTCTGTCTGTCTGTCTTGTCTCTCCATCTCAGGAAGCCCAAGCTGGATTACCAAGAGGGGACCCTGGGAACAGAGATTTCTTGCTGGTCTATTGAGCTCTTATTCTGATGGCAGGAGTTATACCAACCAACCCACCCCATACCACCCCACTGTGTGCAGATGGCTGTCATCCTGTGACCACAGCCACCTGTGGGGTCTCGGCCATGATGGGGAGGGGAGTTCCACTTATTACAAATAAAGGAAGGTAGTGTAAACTCAGGAAGTGGGCGTCTCTGGTTCCATCCAGCCAAACCCCAGGGCTGTAGAACCTCCTCCTGAACACTTAGCATCAGGTGACATTAGAATCTCCCACAATCAGCCCTCAAAGGCCTGTGGCCAATAGGTCCCTGAGGAGCTTTTGGTCCACTCCCTGCATTTCATAAGGTGGAAACTAAGATTTAGAGAGATGGAAGCACCCCTGTAATATGTCACTCCAGATCCCAGCTTGGGGCCTAGGGCCAGAAAACATCCTCTGGGAGCACAGGTTCAGTTTCAGTCCATGAAAACCTGTTTTTATTTTATTTTACTTTATTTCATTTCATTTCATTTCATTTATATTATTTTATTTTATTTTATTTATTTTTTATTTTCTTGTTTTATTTGTTAATCCTCACCCAAGGATATGTTTCCATTTATTTTTAGAGAGAGTGGAAGGGAAGGGGAAAGACAGAGAAACATCTATTGGTTGCCTCCTGCACGTGTCCTGACTGGGGCCAGGGATCAAGCCTGCAACTGAGGTACATACCCTTGACCAGACTCAAATCCAGGACCTTTAGTCCTCAGGTCGATGCTCTATCCACTGAGCAAACCGGCTAGGACCATGAAAACCAATTTTGTCTCTTCCTACCTCCATTAAAAAAAGTGAACTGGGTAGAAGTTCTCAGCAAGCTTTTGGGCCCCTTTCCAATGGGACTTGCATGATACAATTTGATTTTCACACCTGTGCTCACCACCTGTAAAGAAGCTAGCCCTGGAAGACGAGAAAGAGATGAGGCCCGCATCCCAGGAGGGAAGCGTCTGTCTCATGGAGGTGACCGAGCCCCCAACTCTAAATCCTCTCCTATCCATGCCCTAGGGATAGTCACCCTCAAGATTCCACCCAATTCCTGCACAGTCAGAGTGCACTTAAAGAACAACTATAGCCCAGGTGGCTCAGTTGGTTGGAGCATCTCCCTGTACACCAAAAGGTTGCAGGTTCAGTCCCAGTCAGCGCACACACCTGGGTGGTGGCTTTGATCCCCAGTTGGAGCCCACGCACAAGGCAACCAATGTTGTTTCTCTCTCACATTGATGTTTCTCTTTCTCCCTTCCTCTCCATCTAAAAATGGATAAATAAATAAATACATAAATAAATAAATAAATAAATAAATAAATAAATAAATAAAACATCTCCTTGGGTGAGGATTAAAAAAAAATTTTTTTTTAAACATAACCTATGGGAACAGAAGAGCCTAGCAGGAAGAGTGTCCATCGGTGATGCCCTCATGGAGAAACTGCACCCAGAACTTTGCTCTGAGCTTCCCCTCAGCCAGAGGAAAGCAGAAAATGAGCTCATGTGCTTGTTAAGAAGAAGCAAACCAGATCACCAGGGAAAAGCTCTTTCCCAGCTCTTGAGCTCTGCAGGGTGTTTACTGAGTGAGTCTTTCTAGAGGGGTCAGAGGAGAGGCCCGGAGGGGACTCCAGCAGCAGGTCTGCCAAACGCACAGACACACCCCATCTGCCTCTCCATCTGCCTGGTTGGCTGTCAGGGGTCTCAGGCTATTGGTGTGAGACGGGGGAGCTGCCTTGGGGGCTTCATTGGACTGGCTGTGAGGCCAGCTCTGACACACCTACCAAGATGAGAGACCGGGCCCACGCCCAACGCACCCCTCTGGGACACCACGGCCTGGGCTGGGCTGTGGGATTTGTATAACAGCAGAGGAGACATTCTGGCCCAGCAGCAGGGCAGCTGCCTTCTGTGAGCAATTGGAAGTAGGTCCATGCCCTTCATTGTTTTGTTCACTGAGTGCTCTCCAGCATCTCCTTGGGCCAGGCCCTGGGCAGAGTTCTGTGGCCACCATGACAGACAGTGCCTATGTGACACCTGCCACCTAAAAACGACCAGGTGCTGCAAGGATCCCAGAGGGAGTCACCTTGTTCTACCTGGGGAATTTCGGGGAAGGCTTCCTGGAAAGTGGCCTGGTTGGGGCTGAGTTTTGATGAATAAAGAGAAGTCAGTCCAGGAGAAAAGGAAGACGAGGACACGGGGCCGAGAGCCAGGACATTGTGCATTGAGGTCAGGGTAGGGGAAGGGAAGCATGGTGTGAGGAGCAAGTTGGAGAGGTGGAGAAGCAGGGCCAGGCCAGCACTGGCTGAGTGCACCGTGCCAAGGAGCATGAGTCTATCCTGAAAGCCAGGGAGCCATCAGAGGCACAGGCAGAGTGACATGGGACTGGGTTGAGGTCAGAATCTGCCTGGAATTGGCCTGCAAGAAGGGCCTCCCTGACTGTGTTGAGGGAGGGGAAGAAGCAGATTTGGGCTGGAGGCCTCCTCTGCCTTTCTGCCAACCTGCCAGGCTAGATGGCTAGCTGAGTGGCAGGACAAAGCAGGTACTTTGGGAGGACCAGAAACCATATGACGATTCCTTTCCCCACCCTCTATCTGGCAGGATCCTTCTCCCCATTTCACAGATGTGAAAACTGACCTCAGGATGACTGGTTTAAAGCTACAT